>RXPK01003466.1:0-40984 GCA_004143645.1 Protaetia brevitarsis
ATTTTAGAATGAATACGCTAAATTGGGTTCTCCAGTTTCACCAGATAAACCAGATTATAAAATTATAGTCATATAAACAAAGTCTACAAAATGCCAAAATTCTCGAAATGTAATCATAAGTAAGTGATGTATATGTTGGCCAGTGTTGGAAAGTATACAATGTCTCAGAGTTAAGTAAAGGCCCAAATATGCGGTAAAAGTACCTGGCATATGGATCTATGAAACAAGCTACAAGTGAGTAGATTGTACGTTTAAAGAGAGATCAGTTTTTGCATCATGGGGAGAGACGGTGGCTTGGGTCGAAAAGGAATGTCAACCGGGTGGAGGTTTGTCCCATGTACTGTGAACCTGGTCGTGGACAAGCTACTAGTGAAGCTGGACAATGAAGGACATAAAACTTTGGGATATGCAGATGGTCTTATCGTTCTGACCCAGGGTAAATGCAACAGTGTACTGCGGTCAAAATGCAAATCGCTCTACAAACTATACAAACATGGAGCGAGAAGGGGGATCTAAATATCAGTCCCTCCAAAACGACCACAACAACATTCACGAGAAAGCCGAACTTAGATGATCTCGGAACTCTAAAAACTCCGAAATGAAGAAATAAAGCTGTCATCCCAGACTCCAAACTTACTTGGAATCGACAGCTTCAGAGGATAAAGCCAGCGCAACATTTATGTTGACTAGAAGAGCTCATGGAGAAGCATGGGAGTTAAGACCTACTATGATGTACTAGACATACATTACGGTGGTCAGATCCATGATCACTGCTGCATCCTGATATAGTGGACAAAGGTGCAGCAGCAAATTGCTATAACTGAACTTAGCAAGAGACAGAGGCTTGCGTGTTTAGGAATAGCAGGAGAAATGAGTACTCCTCCTACAGCAACATTGGAATGCCTTCTAGACCTCCCTGCTCTCCACTTAGTGATAATGGGCGGAGTAAGAATTGAGCATCTCAGATTACAAGAACTACCAGACGGCACATATGCAGGATTGGCGTACAATAATATTGACCATCATGTGGAAGGCAACCTTATGGAAACGAGACCAGACCACATGATATCGACATATCTTTTTTAACAGAAATTTTGAGGAGAAAATCACGGTTTAGTTAATATGATGAGAAATACAATGATAACCCTTCCACTAAGAAAATATGCCACGGCTTTTGAAGTATAGGCATACGGAATATTGCATTGTGCAACTGAAATCAATCAAAGGGCTTATTAAATTAAACGGATCTATATTGCTGTAGACAACCAGGCGATACTGACGGCGCTAGTAAATCACAAGATACAATCAAGACTGGTTTGGGAATGCGTTCGAAAACAGAATAGCCTTACGGACCGCAATAAAGTAATCTTGCTGTGCGGCTCGGACATTCAGCAATCAAAGGAAACGAAAAAGCCGATGAGTTGGCAAAGAAGGGATCATCTGCTTGATATGTAGGCCCAGGATATGTTGTAGGAGTGTCTAAAAGCACATCACGAAAACAAGTAAAAAGTTGGATCAAACAGAAACAAAAAGAACACTAGAATAATACAACCAGGCAAACTCGTGGTAAGACCTTTATTAAGAGATCATAAAAAAAGAAGGCTGAAGAACTACAGCAGCTCAGCAGGAATCATCTTCGCATCGTAGCAGATCTCTGAACAGGACACTGTACACTAGAAAGACGCCCATATAAAATTGTAATTAACACTGGAGATACCAACTACAGGCTCTCTAATGAGAGGACAGACGACGCTTACCACATCCTCTGTGAAAGCGTGGCTCTGGATGCAAGAAGACAGGCAATTTTTAGAAAGCCACAAATAAATCCAGAAAATCGAGACCTATACAGATTAGTGCAGGAACTCCCGTCATAGTGAAGATGGTGACATCAACCCTTCATTACTCATTAATGCCTCGCCCATATTACAACACAATATAAAGTTACATAGTAAAATAAAAGAACCAAACTAGCTTAATTTAGGCTAATCATATCTATAAGGTGTTTACCCAGAGAAGCCGCTTTGAAAGGTTGCTTTTTCAATAGGTTTAAAGGGTGAACCAGGTAAAAATGGAGAGACTGGCATGAAAGGTGAACCAGGTGCATTAGGTCCAAAAGGAGAAACAGGTTTGCCAGGGCCGCCAGGTATTTAAATACGCACACCTTTGTTGCTTTTAATTTTTCTATTTACGTATGATTTTAGGAAAAGAAGGAGAATGGGGTATTCCAGGCACACATGGTATGAAAGGAGAAAAGGGTATGTTGGATAAAGTTGAACAATTCTATTTGTGGCTATTAAATAGGACGAGGGGTGGACAGAAATATGGTTAATTTTTAAAATTGTGTAATTTTGCTACTCACAAAAACTCCAAAGGTGTTAAACGGGATGCTATCTCAAGGTTGGTAACATACGTTCGATAGGAACTAGAAGAGGTTCGTAAATATTTCGTTTAATAAAGTAAATACTAGTGTACAAGCTGGGTAAATTTCGATGTTTTCAAAGGGTGCAGACCAAATGGTAATAGACACAAGAAAAGTAAGCAGAAGGTTACTTTTTTTGAGTTTGGCTTAATGAGCCAAACAGATTGAAGCTAACTTGTTTAGTTCCCGATATACCAGGCGTTTTTCAAAATTAGCCATTTTCTTTCAACTGTTATATGTTCGACGGCATAATATATAGAGGAAGTATGTTCAGATATATTTTATATGATATTTTATAAGGAATACACTGGCATGCTTGATTCTTTTTAAAATTGGTATTGTACGAATTCTTTATAAAAGTTATATTTTTTTAAATGGAACACACTGTATATCTTTAGGTAATTGAGTTACATTTTTTTTTTCGTTACATATTTAAATCTAGTTTAATATATATCTAACACATCAATACGTCACAATTGCTAAAAATTCAGTTTTCGACACCAAATGTATCTTACACCGAGCGTAGTAGGTGTGAGTCATTAAACAGACGCGTGTAATTTTTTACAGGTTTAACTATATATTGACGATACTCTTGACTTGGGTCACGAATCATCTTATTTAATAGCCATACTTCGTATACCTTTAATTTGACCACCTCCTCTACAATGGATAAATTTGCAGGATCATCAGGATCAATAGGTATTACACATACATTATCGGGCCCGGCAGATATTATGTCACCATCGACAGAGCACTGATTATCAGAACCACCACTATTTCGACATGAGAGCATTCGGTTGGTATCGCTTCTGCTGGTAGAAAGTTTATTGATGCAGGTAAGTGCGAAACACTTGGAAATTATGCCCATTAAACTGAAGAATTGAAACTATTTAATATCTCGAAAAAAAAAACATATTTGAATGTGAACATGCTTGCTCACAACTTGGCGGCACTTTTAATGTTTACATTTAACAGTAATGAAGTATATGTACAAATAATAAACGAAACCACAGCAGCGGATGAAGTAATGAAGGATTGGCAGGTAAACTGTACTCAAATATCGATTTTGTAAATTCTGAGCAAAAGGGACATACGTAATGGCGGTTTTCTCATATGGACAAAGATATGTAGTAACCCCCTTAAACTGACATACGTATTTGAAAAATGCAGCAAATTTCATGTTGTACATATAAGGTATCATGCGTCTAATTCTTTTTTAATTAATCATAAACATATTTAAGATATTACACTTTTTAATTATTATAAATTTATCATTATATAGCGAATACACGCTTTACAGTTTATAATACATTTACATGTAGCGCGCTAATTTTTTTTTTCCGAGTGTTCCTAAAACGACAACAATGCTTGAGGTGACACAGTAGCTTGGTTTGACTATAGTTCTGTAACTTTGAAGTAATGAATACATTCGATACGTAATAAGTTGTATTTTGAAGAAGTGTCGACTTTAAAACCGGACTACAGCAATAAGACATGGTTATCAGTATCGTTTCCTAAATTTGAAGTTCTAGTAACTTTAAAATAACCTTGTTTGGTAGCAATAGATTTCCAAAAAAAAAAAAAAACGCGTAAAAAGCTACTAAAACGTTATGGGACTATAAACGACCTACTACTGGTAATTATTACGGCACTTTTACTATTAAGGTCTAACCCGGACTAGCTGTTACCACTAAGTCAGACATTTAGTAGCACTTACGTTATAATTACCGAGTCGAAGTTCAAGCCTAAGTTGTCGTCACTTCGATGCTGGTTGGGATATTTACTATTTACTGTAATAAACTTTCTAACTGCAGAAGCCGATACTAGCTGAACTCCCACAAACTCAAATGGTGAGAGGTTTTGATATTCACTGTCTTTTAGACGGCCACATAGTAACAGTTGAGATGCGCAATTACATTTTCTAGGTTCACCAGGAAGTAAAGGCGAAACAGGATCACCAGGAATGAAGGGAAACAAAGGTATATTTCAAAAACATTTCCCAGTAAAATCTTAATAATATAATGTTAAATAGGTGAAAGTGGCATGAAAGGAAGCTATGGGTACCTGTATGCAAGGACCTTCAGGACCAATAGGTATTAGATACATATAGAAACTTTGAACCAAGAAACTAAATCAATTTTGCAGGACCACAGGGAATTAAAGGTGACACAGGATCACCAGGAAAAGATGGCTTATCAGGAATGAAAGGGGACAAAGGTATTGTTCAAAAATATTTTGAAGTCAGATTTCATTAACGCAATACTAACAGGCGAAAGTGGTATTAAAGGAAGCTCTGGATTACCAGGACTACAAGGGCCATCAGGACCAATAGGTATTAAGTACACATACAAACTTTGTATCAAAAAACTAATTGAATTTTGTAGGGTCACCAGGAATTAAAGGTGAAGCAGGATCGCCAGGAAGAGATGGATTATCAGGAATGAAAGGGGATAAAGGTATTGTTCAGAAATATTTTGAAATGAGATTTCATTAACGGAATACTAAACAGGCGAAAGTGGTATTGAAGGAAGCTCTGGATTACCAGGACTGCAAGGCCCATCAGGACCAATAGGTATTAGATGCATATAGAAATTTTGAGCCAAGAAACTAATTGAATTTTGCAGGACCACAAGGAAATTAAAGGTGAAACAGGATCACCAGGAAAAGCTGGATTATCAGGAATGAAAGGAGACAAAGGTATTGTTCAGAAATATTTTGAAGTGAGATTTCATTAACGCAATACTAAACAGGTGAAAGTGGTATTAAAGGAAGCTCTGGATTACCAGGACTGCAAGGGACATCAGGACCAATAGGTATTAGATACATATAGAAACTTTGAACAAAAACTAATTGAATTTTGCAGGACCACAAGGAATTAAAGGTGAAACAGGATCACCAGGAAAAGATGGATTATCAGGAATGAAAGGTGACAAAGGTATTGTTCAGAAATATTTTGGAGTGAGATTTTATTAACGCAATACTAAACAGGCGAAAGTGGTATTAAAGGAAGCTCTGGGTTACCAGGAGTGCAGGGGCCATCAGGACCAATAGGTATTAGACGTACAATAAATCTTGGGCCGAGAAAACTTATTTTGTTAAATTGCTAGGAACTAAAGGTGACACAGGTCCTTCAGGAATCAAGGGACAAAAAGGTAGTTATTGCACAGTAATTCAGAATATTTGAATAGGGATTTACATTAATAGTCCTATTCTGTTTCATTCTAAAGTACCGGTATATACAGTGACTGGCATAAATGTTGCAACAAATGGATATTTCTTTTCTTTTATTGTTAAAATATAAGATATTTTCCTTGTGGAGATAGGTTCTACATGTCTAAACACCCTAAAATTATCACCTTGACTAGTATGCGTGATAAATTAAAATATCGACGGCACTCAGCACCTCGGCCGAAAAGTAAGTAAGTAAGGCTAGCTGGTATCCAAAAATATATTTAAAAGAGATGCTCAGAATCCAATTTTGAGGCCATACGCGAATTTTTGTAAACATATTAAAAAATATTCAAATCACAGTTTTCAATTTAGATAAATTTAGATAAAATGCAATTTACAATAAAACTTTTTGCAAAATTTATATTATTTCCCTTGCAGCAAATGTTGCCCTTTAGTTTTAAATTAAAACTCTTTGAATAGGGAAGAAATTGGCAAAACTATTTCAGTACCAAGCATATTCAGAGAATTTACAATAAATATTACGAGCGAAAAAATTGGAAATATGTAATTTATTTGAAAAAAATATTTGAGAAATTGTGATTTTTCATTTTTTTAATATATTATTTACAAAAGCTTTTTCAGGATATCAAGTTATCTAACTTAACTTTTTATCAATTCACGCCATACTTCTTTAATCTGCCGTTATACCTAGGGTTGCCATATTTTCAAAAGCAAAAATACGGACAGTGCACCATATCAATTAACATTTCCGTGAAATGTCCTTCAATATTCACTTGAGACATAAAGTTTGTTCGCGTCGCATGAACTATTTGCACTATTACGCACTTTTGCACACAAAAGTTCTTAAAAGTGCAAATAGTTCATGCGACGCGAACAAACTTATTTTGTTTAATTATTAATATTATTATATAAAAATATAGATATATATCTCTTCAGACGTGATGCTACTAGAAATGCAATGTTAACGCACATCATACGAGTTTGAATGCTAAAATAACTAAAAATGACAAAAGTACGACTGAGTACGACAAATTGACAACTAGAAAAATGACGGACGCCTTGCAGAAATACGTACAAACTACAGACAGTTTTATAATCTACGGACAAAGCTTACAAAAACGACTGGTCCGTAGAAATACGACGTTTATGGCAAGCCCTAGTTATACCGGGCCTTACTAATGTCACCCTAACATGGTGCAACATGATTTTTGAGGTTGTTGGATATACTGAATCTTATATAGATATATAAATATTTATCTTTGCCGGTATAGATAAGACACTATTTTAATTGGGCGATGTTACATTTGCAGGCGAAAGTGGTATTAAAGGAGATACCGGGTCAGCAGGGATGCAAGGATCATTAGGACCAATAGGTATTGCACATACAGGGTCAGGCAAATGTGTGAAAATACCTGACTTTTAGGGGTATTTCCACACATAATTTATGGGTGGAAATACCCCTAAATTATGGGTTCTATTAAAAAAACTACCCTTAAGAAAAGTTTTTGTAGTATTTTTATTTTAATCTGTAACATACTTTAGTTTCCAACAACTATCATTTGTTTCGAGATATGACGTCAGCGGTACTTATTTTAAATGGATCACCCTGTATCTTTTCATATTTTCGAATAGAATTATAATGATATACGGCTTGGTGAGTATGCGGCTTAAGAAATTAAAAAAAGAAACGTTGGCCATTAAAATCTTTAGAAAAAGATTTTAATAAACCATATATCATTGTATTTCTTGAAAAAGTATCTATTCAAAAATGTGAAAAGATACAGGATGATCCATTTAAAAAAACTACCGATGACGTCATATCTGGAAACATGTGAGAGTTTTTGGAAATGAAAGTATGTCACAGGTTAGAATAAAAATACTACAAAAACTTTTCTTAAGCTTATTTTATAATAGAACCTATAATTTAGCCAGCAATCAGATGTTCCTACATATTTGCCTAACCTGTATAATATGTCTTGATTGAAAAGAGCTATCTAATTTTATAGGATTGCCAGGAATTAAAGGTGATACAGGATCACCTGGTAAAGCAGGATTGCCAGGAACTAAAGGAGACGAGGGTATTTACTCAGTAATTCAACATAATTTAAGCACTTTAATTCTATAATATTACATATTCAGGAGAAAAGGTGATAAGGGAGGATCAGGTGCACAGGGAGCGCAGGGACCTATAGGTAAGGAGGGATTACCAGGGGCCAAGGGAGACAAAGGTATTGCACAACAATGTTTTAAGTAGCATTTAATAATGTAAATGTTAAATAGGCGAAAATGTACTAAGGGTGATTCTGGGTCACCAGGAGTTCAAGGATCATCAGGACCAACAGGTATCGTTTATGTCAAATTTATATTGAAAAGACCATTCAACTGATTTTTTTTAGGAATGCAAGGTATTAAAGGAGACAAGGGAGAACAAGGTATTAATATAAAAACTTAAAATATTTGGAATAGGATTTTAATTGAAAGAATTTACAGGAGAAACCGGCCAGGACGGAAAAAATTGTGAATATGTAGAATCTCTTCCAGAAGCTGTGTAGAACGATTACGATATTTTCTGTTATAATAAAATACTGTGAATATTGTTTACTTAATCTTACCCTATATTTATTTTTAAATCGGTTCTCTGCTTTAAAAGAAGCAGATATCTTCTGTGAATTAGCTGCAGGTAACACGAACCAATTAGCTTGTTCAAATATTTAAACTTCTCAACGCTTGATTTTTTGTTTAATAACACAGAGAATTTTGGAATCAAGAATGAGTTTTATTTATCAAATTCAGATTGTATCGTTATAAAAATAGTTCAGGGAATCTTTGTTGTCGTGGCCAAGCAAATAAGATATAAAATGTTAAATTCCCCGAAGTACTTACTGCATTCTCTGAGGCACTGAGGTCACTTCACCGCTTACAGCTCATCAAGGCCTAAATCTGATGAACGATTATCGCACATCTCTTTCTGTTTCTCTCAAACTACCACTGCGTTGAACTATTTCATTCTCGATCTTACCTTCCACCTGTTTCCGTCTATATCCCTTTTTAATGCTATCTTCGTTGTAGTCATACAATTCTTGATCGGTTCATCTTTCCCATTTCTCATCAATGTTTATTCCTCAAAATTTTAGGAGTTTTTTCTCCTATACACCTGGTTTTGTTTCTTAACTTTGCCTCATAATCCATATTTCGTTGTGATACAGAATTTCGAGCTTAAGACTGTTTGATGCATTCTTACATTAGTCTTTCTAGAGACATCATAGGAATGTAAAGTTTTCGTGGGGAGATCCAGCACTTCTGTTAGACTTCGTTGGTCTCTGATCATTTCATCAATATTAGCGTTTTCTTTTTGTTAAAACTGACCCCTAAATAGATGACGTTGTTGATAGTGTACATTTTTTGTTACCTTTCAGGCTAGCAATAATAAGATTTCTGTCCAACTGCTGTTTGTCATATCTCTAGATCGTCACTTAATTCACTTACTCATTAGTTTGTAGATCTACTTGCCTGCCGAGCGATTTTGTTATCTCTCTTCTAGTTCTAGTTGGTGTCGCTAGATTATTTACATACGTCAGACACTGGTGTTTATAACCATATGTCACCCCATGGGTATGCATATTGCATCTCCTGAGTACCTTTTCCAATGTCAAATCAAACAAAGTGTTTGACAGTGCATGACCTTGTCTGACGCCACTATCTCTTATAAAGCTTCCTGATTTATTCTTTTCAGTTCGTGTTAGTGTTAATCTGACTAATTTTATTATTTTAGATGATATCACTTATTTCTAGATATCTGTTCTCTATCTAAACGATCATATGGCACTTTAATATTAATATGTACTGCATGGTTGTGTTAAAAACTATTAGCTATTATTTGCTTAATTGTAAACCACCTTTCTCTAAAATAACAGCGGTTATCTTTTACATCATCTTCAGCGTACTTTTTTAGTCTCCGTCGCAATTGATTTGAAAATATTTTGTACACAACATCTAGAAATATTATATCTCTGTAGGAGGCACAAACTGTGTGACCTCCTCTTTAAGAGAGTCACCAGGATAACTTCATTTCATTTATTTTGCATTATTCCACTTCCAAAACTTTAAAAAATTAAATCAAATGTTCTCGTGTGTAATTTTTCACCTTTTTCTTTCACTAATTCATTTATATTCCTATTATCAGACAGTATTTTTGTTGTTCTTAGGAGACTTAATTAAAATCATTTTCTTTATTGTTGGTGTCTCTATTACCTTTCCACCTGCTTCTTCCAATCGATATTGTCTTCTGTCGTTCGTTCTATTCTTGCACTATTCTTTACTCTGAAAAAAATTGTTTTCATTTGTTTAATCCGAAATTTATTCCTTCTATTACTTTTAACTACAATTCCTCGTCTTCGGTTCTACAAAAAAAGTATCTTTTTTTGTTATCGAAGTTTCCTATATTCTTACTTTATATGTTTTCTTCCAATATTTTAAGTTTTTCTTCTACGTAATTGTCTTTTTCTTTGTAGATGTATTTTTTTTTAAATTTATTTCTGAATTGTTCTGCAACAGTTCCCTAACAGCATCATCTATTTATAACCAGATCTTTGTATTCTAAGCCAGACCATTCTTTCCGCATCTTAGTTGATATAGTGCCTTGACTTATAAAACTTTTTCTGCATTTTGTATTACATATTTGACTTGCCTCTATACACTTTGTATTTTTAATTTCCATAGTTTTGCTCTCGTTCTTTACCTAGGTTATTTCTATATTCTTATATATTAAAAGTACAAATGAATATCCGATCACTCTGCGCTACATGAGATTTTATTCATTCGGGACAAGTTAAGAGAACACTTGAATTTCTATTATCAGCCGAAGACCGAATGAATTTAGTAAAAATAAGAAAAGATCTATTACCTTAACGTGCATCGTTTCTCTAAAAAGGAAACATATTTACCAGTGCTTTTTCTACGCCTACTTGACCCTTCGAAATATCAAGAATTAGCAACAACTGTGAACCACTCTGCCACCATAAATCTATCAAAATTGAGTGGTGCTACTTTCTGATTCAAGTTATTTGAATGTTTTTTCGTATATATGGTTTCGTATGCGTCTAACTCTTTCCGCGATTGTAGATTTTTTATTAGTTCAAGGTTTTCTATATCGATTATACATCCGATATCGTTTATAAGTTGCAAAACGCTGAATGATTCAAGTCTTCCATAGCGATAACTTGCCATTTGTTCCTTAAACCTACTTCCAATCGCACGCTTTGTTTGTCCAACATAAATTTTATTACACCCGCTACAACCGTCTTTGTAAATGTCCGATCTTTGATTGAGATGAGGCTTTTCTTTCGCGTTGCGTAAAAGATTTCTCAGTGTGTTACGCCAGGTGGTGCAAATTTGCTAATCCTTTAAAGACGTTGCCTAAACCTTTTGAAATACGATGAAAGAGTAATTTAACAAACTTGTCACCATTTTCTTTTAAAGTTGAAGTCGTGACACTTCTTACATAGTGTCTACATTGGTCTTACTTTATACTTCAGACCACATCTATAGATCGCTACCTTTAATAACTTAACATGGCGAGATTTAACAAAGAATTGCAATTCACTTTCTTTTATTCTTCTCCACCTTTTTCATATTTCACTAATTTTGAGGTCATTTACATCAAAATTGTTTTCACAAGATGGTGCACATCTCTAAAGTTCTTTACACCTTTTATATTCTTCATGTATTTTTCATTTACAAAGAACACAATTTAATCCAATTTTGTGTTTTTTTACGGGGGATATCCACGTTATTATATGAATTTTTTTGGAGTTGACAAAAGGTGCTAAAAAGTGCAAATGTGTGAGTTACCTAAACAACTGCGTTGATCATTTCAATATTATACAAATGAATAGTGTGATGGGCTAAAAACTTTACACTATTTTTTAAAACAAAAACGTTTCTAAGTCGAGAACAAACTTTATACGAGCAGGTTATCAAATGTAGTTAAACCATGTGATAACCTAAATAGTTTCATATCTAAAGTGTAACTAAAAATTGAATCTAACCTTTCTAGCAATTTTACAGGCCTTATGGAGAACATATTTTACACTTAATAATGCTAGCTGATACATGAAAAGCAGAAGGATATATTTTAAATTTTCTTATCATCATCAGAACCATTGCAATGTTAATCCAATTAAGAACGAATATGTTTGAAATTTTCTTTTTATATGCAGCGATTACAAAAATTACAACATCAATTTATCAAATACAACGATGATAACCCAGCCGATAGGAAGTAACTTCTTAGAATATCATTTCCCAGCATATCATCTATGTGTTGTATACACAAACAAACTTATCGTACTGAAGTGTCGTACAACAACAAAAAAATTAATAGTGCTCCATACGCTGAAGGAGCACAATGATCGCTCCAAAATTTAAAGAATTATCGTACGACCAACATTTATCAAGTGAGAATAAAACATCCTACATTCTAAAGTACTTTCCGGCTTACTGTTCATTTTAATCACCGAACTATGTTTGGGTTTTTACATGCACCGATTTATGGTGAAAGAGTGCGACAAAATCGGCAGAAATTATTTGTTGAAGGATGATTTCCAGCAGTATTTTTTGATGTCCGCGGAATCTGAAGTTTATAGGCAGGAGTTGAGAAGTATCTTCGACAGTTTCCAAGCTCGTGTGAAAAGAGACGCGCCATGTAATTAACAATTATTGTTAAATATTTCATTTTACCTACCTTTATTGTTTAGCTGATGAAGAAAAGTGTGTTTGTCACCCCGGACCTCCTGGGTTACCAGGACCACCTGGAGCTTATGGTCCGCCGGGACTTCCTGGAGCACCTGGAAAGCAAGGGGTATCAGGACCTTTCGGTAAAAAAAATAACTGATTTGCAGAAAACCACTTGTGTGTCACCATTTTATTTCAGGTATACCTGGATCACCAGGGCCTGCTGGTCCTTCTGGACCTGCCGGTAAATCCGGACCAGTTGGATCTCCTGGGCAAGCTGGTCAACCTGGACTTCCTGGTAGGCCTGGTGAGCCTGGGCTACCTGGACCACCAGGTCCTTCTTCTGAAGTGATGCTAAGAATTCCACCAGGACCACCCGGTTTACCGGGTCCAGTTGGAGCACCTGGACCTTACGGTCGGCCTGGGCCACTAGGCCCAACTGGTCTTCAGGGAAAGCCAGGTACTCATAAAATGTAATAATTTCTAAAAAAGTTGAAACTACTAAATTCTGTATATAGGCCCTAAAGGAAGCAAGGGAGAACCGGGTTATTACGGATCAGGTTAATTATTACTACTATGACAAGGCTGTTGACGTTAAATAATATTCTTTTAATTAGGAGTGACACATGGAATACAGGAAAATATGCCACAGGGGTGTAATCCAGGATTGCCAGGCCCTCCAGGTAAATTTTTAATAACATCTCTCATAATCTATTGTCCATTGCACGCAATAGGGGTGATTATTATTGAATTGGAGTATTTATCGAATATACGTAATTTGTCAACAACCTGTATATTCTCTAATATTTACATTTTTCCCAAAAGCAAAACTACATTTGAAATTCAAAATATTGTGTATATCTTTATATAGGTGGATTGCTTGTATTTTTCAAAGAGTTGAGATAAAGAAGTCGAGATAAATCTCTCTCGTAATCATCCAGAGACCAGAGTGAGATTCGAACTCGCGGCCTCTCGCACTAGACGGAATCTCTCAAGGCATTCGGTTAATGCAGGCACTTTGTTAACCATTTTGCCGTTAGCGTTGTTAAATAAAAAATTAATAGGTATTTCGCCAATCTTTCGCTTTTGATTTTAAAGCTTCTTCGCGATCATATTACAAATGTTTTATGTTGCAATAGAGATAAACAATATAATAATTACTGTAGTACATACTTAGAGTTAATGAGAAGACTTACACATCGTTAAAAGAATCAATAAGCACATATCGATGCTAGACCTACTAGTAAGTACACCACGATTGGAGGTTAGATGTATGTATGTGAGGCGGGTGATGTTACACTGCGACCTAAGAAATCTATTCTGTCCCCTATTCTTGTTCTTTTACAGCTGGCCTTCCAATCCAATTCCTTTCAGAAAGTGTAGGATATCAGAAGGCTCCAGGTTAGGTAAATCTCCCTCTTCGATTTTACATGCTCCCAGGTGCTACGCAATTTGAGAGGAGGTGGATGGGTGTTTCATCCTGTTCCCCCACAAAATCTACATTTAGATTTCCTTAGTAATCCAAGCTTACTCAGGTGTCCTTTCAGTTTACGATGGCCTGAAAGTATTTCTGTTAATATGTCTTACTCAGGCTGATGCATTCTGTAAACCCCTTCTTCCTAGAAGAAAGTTTAGTTCTTCAAAGTTAAGAACATGATAACGTAGTAGTAAAGAACTTAGTTTACATTTATAATTCTGAATAGTATTTCTTGCGAAAGAAATATATGTAATTTTAATTTGCAAGTTAAATATAGTGAATCCTAAGTTTTTATTAATATTGTTGATTTTCTTTATAACGGAGCTGTCTTCAGTGTTCATCAAGCCTTCTACAATTTGTATATTTTATGCTAAGTGCTTTATTTTAGCTACATGTTATTAGAAAGATTGTTTGATTCAACAGATTTCTGATGTTGATAGACCATGCTTTCATTAATTTTGTAGCATCTTCTCCAAAATTGGATCTGATCTGGTTATAAAAACCCATTATTGTAATTAAAATATATATAGTCTTTTTTTATGATATAATACATGGGATCCTAACGACTGCCATATTTCTGGTTCATGGCAATATTATTATCTGCTTTCATCCTTACTAAAATCTTGACAAGCACACATTTTCATCTTCAGGTCTTTTGTTCACATGCTTCACATTTTTTTTTAAATAGAAGAGCACAGTTGCACTTGAAAATTCTCCAGATTTACCTCTCGGGAATGAACTTTGAAGCGCAAGTTTCCCAGGGAACATTAGATTTTACAGCTCTAATTTCCATTTTGAAAAGAAAAAATCTTTCTACAAAACTTTTAGAAAAGTTAAATATTACGTAATCTGGCAATATTTTATATACGGGGTCTCCGAAAGTAGATGGACGTATATCTGTTTTGTTTATATTTCTGTGATCATCAGGTCCTAAAGGAGAACGTGGGCTTTCGGGAATTCCAGGACAACCAGGTAATTAAATTGCATGCAATTGTTAACTGAGAATGTAATTGATATCTACCTCCAGGACCAAAGGCAGATAAAGGAGAACCAGGTCCACCTGGAAAAGAAGGTGTTCCAGGACCTAAAGGTGAAAAAGAACTATTGGAATTAAATAAATCAACTAATTATATTCATATGGTCGATAGGTCCCAAAGGTGAACAAGGCTCTCCAGGTACGGGAAAAAATTCTAACCTACTACACAGACAAACTTTTTAGCTTACCAAGTCAGAACAATTGTCCCAACATTGAATCATTCACTTCTGGGAAGTCGAGTTCTATTCCTTAAGGTTTACTTTATGTGGTTGGGTAGTATTTTTTATTGCTTAGACAAATATGTTGTAGTGTTTCTACTAACTCATAATTCGAGAAACAATTTGTTTTTGAAAAATTACGTTTTAATCTATTATCTGAAAGCCATATCCAACATTAATCGTGAGCCAGGGTCGATTAAAGTGGGAAGGTCTATGCCAGAGATTATTGCATTAGTATCATCTGCAAAATTTATGACTTCTTGATTCCCATACAAAGCGTTAAAAATATGTCATTGATAAATATTATGAACAGCAGTGGACCTAAAACACTGCCTTGGGATAATCCCGTTACCGTGGTTTTGCTGTCAGAGTTAAAGGTGTCATCAATGCAATTTGTTTGTACTGTATGTGTCCTTGCTAAGGGGCAAACCAGTTTCCAAACACCTCACGCAGGGTCTAGTCCCACAGCTTACACAGTGGTAGGTCATGAAACGCTGTCGAATGCCTTTGTCAGGTCAAGAAACGAAAAGACTTATGATCAAGTTGCTGCTCTCGTGCATTTCTAATAGCCAGTCAGTAAATTCGTAGAAAGCACTACCAGGGCTTACCCAGAAGAAATCCGTGTTGCCCCTGGCTAAATAGATTATTTGAAACGAAACATGAGCAAATATGCTGGTACACAACATTTATCTCTATTATTTTATTTTCGAAAAGGTTGTAATTGACTTACTCGGTCTGTGGTTGTTGATATCCGTTACAATGATGGGACATGTTTTAGTGCTGTGGGAAAAAACTGCTTCAGACAGTGAGGTATTTATGATATCACACAGTGATTCAAAGAATAACTCGAAGCCTTTTTCTATAACCTTCAGAGATATACCACCGATGCCATAGCTAAGGTTTGTTACGTAACTTGCATATGCACTTTCAGAACATTTATAGTTGTTGGGTGAAAGTAAAGGTTTTTGGGTTCAATTTCACCCGATTTGTGTAGTTATTATTGGTACCTATTATTAGTTGGGTAGTGTGCGCATCCCATAGTAGTGAATAAATTATGAAAGTAGTAAATCTTTTGGGTTTGTTGAATTATGAATATACTTCTGCTTTTGTCCTAACTCCCTATTTCGTATTTGCCAGGTATATCTAGATTTGTTTACAGCGGAGTTAATCACTGCATTATTCATTCCTTTTTTCTTGTCTAATAGCATTTTGTGGTATTCGTTTTTAGATAGGTATGTTAAGTATTCCGGATAGTAAATACAGACTGTTTCAACAATGTGTATTGCATTTTTGAGTTCTAACACTTCTGGGGAGTTAAATTATACCTTCCTACTACTTACTAGGTCTGATGTATTTAAGGAGAAACGATTCATCAAAATAAAGTTTGAATATGTGTTAGACGTTATCATACTTAACATCTGTTGTTTTACATCGAAGTACTGGCTCAAAGTCCGCATTTTAATAGCTTCTAAATGTTCTCATAAGCTTTCTTGTTGGGGGTTTTGTCAATATAGTGGTCAGAAATCGCAGATTGTAAGGTGTATGATCTAAATTCTAGAGTTGGTTTGACTATGACATTATCTAATCATGATCGATAAACATTCGTGATTTTAGTTAGCTTACCTACAGTAGTTTTAGCTCCATACGGATTATTACAGTTTGATCACAGTTCAAAACTTTACAAATTGACAGTGTAGACAAGATATAGTATATTATAACACTAGCCCAGTATAGGTTGTTACCAGTTAATACCAGTGTTACAATCGTAAAGTATTGATATTCGAGTTCCTAAGAATACTCCACTAATTTATAGAATATTAAATTACCATCCGGTTTCAGCAGAAGTAATGTATTTCATAAAATAAATTATTATTATTATAAAATTATACAAAATTTTATATTTGTTGGTCAACTTTTTGGTAAAACTTGGTTGAAATAGAAAAGGACGTTCAAACTACTGCTTAGATCTGTTGGATTTATTTAACTATAAATACTTAAAATTCTGCCTAAAATAAAAATAAATACATCGGAAAATGTTTATATTATCTGCATAATCACCAGGGCCTATAGCTGAACGCGGATATCCTGGAGCCCCAGGACAACCAGGTAATTAAATTGTAAGTAAGTAATAAATGAGAAAGTGACTTATTTCTGTGTAGGAGCAAAAGGTGATAAAGGAGAATCGGGTCCACCTGGAAATGGAGTTCCTGGACCTAAAGGTGAACGAGGTGACCGCAATCAAACATATAAATACAGGAAAGCATAATATTTATGGGATCAACAGGTTATAGTGGTCGCGATGGATTATGGGGTTCACCGGGACAGAAAGGAGAACCAGGTAGTTGATTCTTCTTCTTCCTAAAATTTGTTGGCCTCCTAATTCTTGTCAAACACAATGGGTGTGTATGTTAAGCTTGTCCTGCGCTGATCGAAATAGATCTTCAGTGTTCGTTAGGCGTATTGTACTATGTTCGTTAAGCATCGAACACGACAAAGTCACTTGCCCTGAACAGCTTTTCTTGTTCTTACACACAAATTTCTGCCAAAAAACGTGTTCGTTGGTAGTGGTCCTGAACAAATGCTCATTTCAATCCCGGGCTGTTCTGTGACGTCAAACTGTTTCTATTCAGAGCAGTTCAGAGCAAATATTGCAACACCAAACATATATACTTTGTCGGAATTGTCACAATTGAAAACTTGACACACTCATTGACAGCGCAAACAGGGATACAACAATATAGTACATGCGAAGTGGAAAATGTTTCAATACAGTGGTTGATTATCAGTCAGACCCGACACTGGAATGATATTTCCAGCGAGGATAGTATACTATTTTTGCGCAATCATTATTGTTGTTATTATTGGCCAGGGTGTTGTACCATTAGCCACTTTCAAATGAATATTCTGAGAACCTGAATGGACGACAGGATGGGTATCAGACATATGGGTCATTCCATATTAACCGCAACACCTAAAAAAAATGTGATGTTTTAGATCCTTTTTATATTTTAAATTTGAAGTCTTTACCCAAAATTAGAAGACCCGTATTTTTTCCTAAAGCTCTACAGTAACCATTTACAAAGATATTCGCGAACACATTTTGCAAAATCAATGAAATAATCGCAGATGTCATGATGCTTGGTTATGCAGAAAGTAAAACAGTGAAACCAAATACATATAAATCATGGTTCATTTTAAAGTTGAAACTATACATTTTCATTTAATAGTGCCTAAATTAGATTGTAATTTATTATGACTCCCTTTTTCTTCTGTTAAGTAAAATAATATCTTTTTACTTTATGTTTCATGCAATACTCATATATAAATTATGATATATCACAATTTTTTTATTTGATTGAAGTTTGTTCGCGAATATCTTTGTAAATAGATACTGTAGAGCTTTAGAAAATACGGGTCTTCTAATTTTGAGGCAAAGACTTCAAATTTAAAATATAAAAAGAATCCAAAACATCAAAATTTTTAGGTGTTCCGCTTGATATGGAATGACCCATATTTCACAACTCCCAATCATGTTAAATTGAACTACATTATAAAGGAATTACTGACAACTACTATATTATACATACAGGCTGTTTAAAGTTATCGGCGTTATGTTAAAATAATTTCGTTATGTTTTAAAACTAAGCGAGCAAAGTTTGCTTCGATTTCTACTTTGCCAAACGACAAAGTTTTGGCTGTTATATGAATCCATCATTATATTAGTCGCAATTCTTTTGTTTTTCATTTGAGGGTCATACTATTATAACAATAGTGTGTGCAAAACCTCGCTTTCCATTAATTGGTGACTAAATATACACGGTGATCCATTAAAAAAAAAGGTTATTTTCAATTGGTTTTCTGATTACATTGTTGTAATCAGCGTCAAAAAGATAACAATCAATTTAAATAAGAGTCTAAGGTTAATAAATAAAATATTAGTTTGTGTTAAATTTTTAGACATTATTTTTTGCAAACAGGAGTGTGTATATTGACAAGATACTACACCCATGACTACCGTAGTTCTAACCCTAGTCAAGGAACATCTCAAAAAAAACGGACACTCAGCATCGGTACCTTTGATCTCCCGGGGGAGAAATTCGTGATCCTTTTCCGTTAATTTACTTCTAATGGCTAAAAATAAAATCTGCTACTGTCAAGTAAACATGTTCCTCATCAGCTGTTGATTCACTTGTATGTGCGCGATAACCTCAAACAAAACCGTTAAATGACTGTCAGGTCAAGGAATATTTTGACAAGAGCCGAGCTTGGGAGAGCATGACTTTCTATTGGTTAAGAAGTGCTCAAAAAAATCGCGGTTCCGCGCTAACAAAATTATCTAAATATCCGTTCTTGGTTACTGTAACATCAAGCATACTAGGTAAATGTTTCTAAAAAATATGACAGTTATAATAAAGTTGTCAGATTCGAATCATAATTGTGTTTCATCTCGTAAAGTAAATACTTATATTGGTGCATACCAATGTTACATGGTGTCAGAAGTGCTAACAAAGTAGTTAATTAGCCGAATTCGTAAACAGAGAGAGAGAAAATAAAAGGTGTATCAAACAAAATGACCGACAACGAGGATTCAGCTTCAAGTGGAGTGAACGGCATTAGACCACCGAAAGCTCTCATATTTACAAGCGATAATATGGCAGTTAACTGGAAAAAATGGCTGCAACAGTTTGAGTGGTTCGCTATTGCAACACAACTGACAAAAAAGTCAAAAGAAATTCAAGCAGCGACATTCATGAGCACAATCGGACCAGAAGTTATTACTATATTCAATAGTTTCAATCTTACTGAAGCAGAACAGAAGAATCTGGCAGTGATCAAGCATAAGTTCAGTAATTATTTTACTCCAAAGAAAAATGTGTCCTTTGAAAGATTAAACTTCTTTAAATTAAAGCAAAAAGAAGGACAAAGCTTTGACGAGTTCCTTACGGAAATAAAAACTCAAGCCAAAACTTGTGAATTTGAAAATCTACATGATAGCTTACTAAAAGACGAAATAGTTTTTGGTACGATTTCAATAGAGGTTCAACAAAGGTTACTAACGGAAGAAGATTTAAACTTGGAAAAGGCTATACAAATATGTAGAGCTAGTGAACGTGCAACGAAGCAACTAAGAGAAGCTCAAATAGACCATTCTAATCAAATTAATGCCATTAAAAAGTAAGTACAAAAATACTACAGAAGAATTTAATTGCAAAAGATGTGGTCAAAGGCATAAAAGAAGAAATTGTCCAGCCTTTAATAATTTATGCAAACAGTGCAATAGGGAGGGAGATTTTAAAGAACAGTGTTGGAAGAAAAGATATACAAAAATAAATCAAAATAAATTCAAGAAAAACGCATCAAAGAACGTTCAAGTCTTGGAAAAAGAAAATACAGACAGCTCTGAAACTGAAGGTGAGACTCTTTATGTACATTGCTTTGTAAAATATAAAAATAATGATGATGCCTGGTATGAAAATTTGAAGTATAAAGAAAAAACTTCAAAGTCAAATTAGATACAGGTGCTGAGTGCAATGTCTTGCCACTTGCAGTAGTTCAAAAGTTGGGTGCTACAAATAAAATCTCTCCGTCAAAAACAAAGAACCTTATAAGCTTCACAAATGACAGCACAAAGGTTGTTGGAGAGGTAAACTTGCAATGTTTCACACGAAGTATGACAGTACCAATCACGTTTAAAGTAGTCGATGCAGATGTTTATAGTATACTAGGTAAAGAATCTTGCGAAAGTTTAAAATTTGTCAAAAGAGTACTAAACTTAAGCATGCATTCTGAAGATGAAATCTTTAAAGGATTAGGTAGGTTGTTTAAAAGACTACGAATATGACATTGATTTAATTGAAAACCCAAAAGTTAATATAACACGCCCGAAAAATACCATATTCCATAAAAGAAACTGTTAAAAAGGAATTGGATTCCATGGTCAATTTGGGAGTTATAAAACAAATAAATGAACCAACACCAGTAGTAAGTCCTATGGTAATAGTAAGAAAAAACAAAAAAAATCAGGATATGTATAGATCCAAGTGACGTGAACCGCAATATACTCAGGCGACATTATCCACTAAAAACCATAGAAGAAATTGTAACAAGAGTGAGTAAATCTAAATATTTTACGCTATTAGACTGCAAGCGAGGTTTCTGGCAATTGAAGGTAAGTGAAAGAACTCAAAAGTATTTAACGTTTTCAACCCCATGGGGAAGATATTGTTGCCTAAGACTGCCCTTTGGATTAGCTTCAGCCCCGGAAGTCTTTCAAGAAATGATGAGTAGCTTACTACAAGGTATCAGTAATGTTGAATGCTCCATGGATGACATTCTTATCCATGCTAACAACCACGTAATGACAGAAATTAAAGGCTGCTGGGCTGAAATTAAATTATGAAAAGTGTGTGTTTCAAGTAGAAGAATTCAATTTTTAGGCATGTATTATCAAAGGATGCCTGTGTGTTGATACTGATAGGTCACAGCAATAAAGCAACTGCAAGAACCACAGAATAAGACTCAGCTTCAGAGACTACTAGGTATGGTAACATATCTTAACAAATTCATAAAGAATATGTCGGAATTGACTGAGCCGCTAAGGAAATTACTAAAAAAGGATGTAGCATGGTCGTGGGAATTTGAACAAGTACAAGCATTCGAAAAAATCAAGGACGTATTGAGCAATCCCCCAGTTCTAAAATTTTATGACGTAAATAAAGAAGTGAAAATTTCAGTAGATGCTAGCTCAACGTCTGCAGGAGCAGTACTACTTCAAGATGATCAACCCGTGGCGTATGCGACAAAAGCACTAACAGCAGCACAAAGAAATTATCCACAAATTGAGAAGGAGGCGTTTGGCATAAGATTCGCCTGTAAAAAGTTTCATGAATACATTTATGGAAAACGTCTACAGATTGAAACGGATCATAAACCGTTGGAAACTATTTTCAAAAAGCCAATACAGTCTGCACCACCTCGACTACAACGTATCCTCTTTGATGTTATTCAGTATTCCCAACAGTAACATACATAAAAGGCACGGATATCCTATCGCTGATACACTTAGCCGTGATTGTAACACGATAATACAGAAGACGTTGAAGAAGAGCTGGAAATACAGATAGTATTAGCAATGTCGAAGTCCGCGCGAGAAGAATTTGTCGAAGCAACTACCCAAGATAATGACCTGCAAACATTACTGTTCTACATAAAACGTGGGTTTCCACTAAAGCAAAGTGAATTGCCGGAAGAAATCCGTGAATACTTTAATTTTTGTGAAGAATTGTCCTACTACGATGGATTGATTTTTAAGGGAGAAAGGATTGTAGTTCCAAAGTCCCAAATCAACAAAATGCTGAAACAGATTCATTCAGGACATTTTGGCATTCAAAGTTGTTTGAAACGTGCGCGAGAACTTTTGTTTTGGAATCACATGACGCAGGATATTACTGACTATATTAAAAAGTGTAGTGTGTGTGAAACAACACAACGCTCAAATAACAAAGAACCTATTCAGACAAAGCCGATACCGACTTATCCTTGGCAAACCGTCGCAAGTGATTTGTTCTCACATAAAGGTAAAGACTATATTTGTATCTTTGACAGTTATTCCGGGTTTGTTGATTTTAAGCCACTTAAATCACAAGCTACCAATGAAATCATACCGCATCTAAAAACTTGGTTCGCTTTATTGCTAACTGACAATGGTCCCTGCTACAAATCCGTAGAGTTTAAAAAATTTATTAAAGACTGGTCGTTCAATCACCGAACGTCAAGTCCTCATCATCCTCGTGGTAATGGCCTAGCTGAGAGAGGTGTACAAATCTCAAAAAACATTTTAAAAAAATGTTTACTAGGTGAATCAGATGTACAAATGGCGCTTCTCAACTACCGAAATATACCTAGGAATGGATTATTGGGATCTCCAGTTCAAAGACTAATGAGTCGAGTTACCAAGACAACATTACCAGTAAAGGAGACCACATTGTATCCTGTGGTAAAGGAAGAGGTGTTTTCGGAATTGTCAAGATTACGAGATCAACAGAAGAAATACGCAGATCGTGGAAGCAAAGCTTCTGAAGAATTCAATACCGGTGATCCCGTAAGGATCCAGGTATCACCAAGAAACTGGATCAGTGGCGAAGTAATCGAGGAGACCATTAATCCCAGATCAGTAATAGTGAAAACAGAAAACGGCACAGTGTATCGAAGAAATTCCTCGATGTTACATAAAACCAAAGCCACAATACAAAATCCGATTACTGCAGTGCCAACAAATAATGGAAAGGAAACATCCCAAACCAATGAAACAGAAAACAACATACCAGGAGTAGCAGTAAAAGATCCTGTTGTCCCGAATTTAAGTGACGATACAGTTCAAACGAAGACTGAAGTACCAGTGACTACTAGATCAGGGAGAATTGTGAAACTGAGATCAAGATTGATTCTATAAATTCGTGTTTTAAAAATTACATGTTTATTTATATTGTTTTTGTTTCGTTAAGTTCTTTTAAAAAAAAGGAAGATGTAACATCAAGCATACTAGGTAAATGTTTCTAAAAAATATGACAGTTATAATAAAGTTGTCAGATTCGAATCATAATTGTGTTTCATCTCGTAAAGTAAATACTTATATTGGTGCATACCAATGTTACAGTTACATGTTCCTTGCCCTAGTGTGATATACAATTTGTTGTTAAATTAAAATACCAGCAAAATGTCAAACCACGAGTTGTATCATCAACTTCACATAACATGTCATCACAAGCAGTATCACAAAGTGGAAAGACAGTGTTATAAAAGCTGTGTTCGCAGAGGAATCACAAACTACTCAGAGCCAATCATATACTGTGAAATCACTCAGAAAACTGTTTCGAATTTCTTTGAGCCAATCGAATAGCGTTTGACTAGTTTATGATTCCTCTGCGTACAGAGCTAAAGCGTTACTCGCCAAAATACTTAACACAAAGTGCTCATTACATATGCGAAATAGAAACAAAAACAGATTGTACAATCGGCGAACTTGAAACTGCTAACTTTTATTGGCCGTGACAATTATGACGTTGGCCTACAGTTTTTCAAAAATATATATTTTCAAACCTTTTTTTTAAATAGTTATCTCATAAACATGAAACCTGTAAATCGGCAGTTATTTGTTAGGTTTCCGACCCTATTAAGAAAGCAAAGTTGGGGAGCACCTTCGAAGATAATACAGATCACAAGAGTTCTAAAAGGTCTAGATGATGTAGACCTCTAAGTATATGCCAATCATAATCTAGTCTAATTTATGGTAACCAATACCTGTGTACCTATGTAATTTTCTAAGAATCCATAGGAATAGATTTAAACAGGAGCAAAATGTATTTGATAAAATAAATTATTATTATAAAATTATACAAAATTATAGCACTGCGTAACACTGCGTAGGCTTTCACGGCCGGTGTAACTATAACTAACAGCTTCTTGCGGGTTTCGCCGTGTGTCAAAACTTTCGCTCGACGTTTCGCTGTTCAGTTTCAGTTTCGTTGAACAGCGAAACGTCGAGCGAAAGTTTTGACACACGGCGAAACCAGCAAGAAGCTGTTAGTTATACAAAATTATATTTATTGGTGAACATTTAGATAAATTGTAAGCAAATAACAAAGTGATTTATGTCTGTTTAGGAGAAAAAGGTGACAAAGGAGGATCGGGTCCACCTGGAAAAGGAGTTCCTGGACCTAAGGGTGAACAAGGTTACTGCAATCAAACATATAAATAACGGAAAACATAATATTTATGGAATCAACAGGTTCTAAAGGTTACGATGGATTATGGGGCGCACCGGGAGAGAGTGGAAGACCAGGTACTTGTTTCTTCTTCTTCCTAAAATTGATTGGTCCCTGTAAAACTATCGCAACCAATTACTACTATTTTACATTATGAAAAATAAAACATCTGCGATATTAAAGGTTATGGGTAGTACCGCAAAAGTTCTCTTCTTGCTGTAAGATGGTATTAAATATTAATTAATACATAACTCTATCCCACTGGCACTTACTTGAATATTATACTTTTAAATTGACATTTTTTGTTGAAGTTTTAACTATATTTTCCCGTCTAAGATTAGTGATTGATTTAGCTCTATGGGTATCTGCTGTATTGTTAGTGGAGATATTCATTAGGTGTGCAGTAGATTATCACATAAAATAATTGATTTTTACTATTGTACTGGCAATTATACAGAATGTATGTCATCATATCTTCTGGTGCACTACAGCTGCACCATAGATCTTTCCTTATATCAATTCTATATATTAGCCCGGCTGATGGTCGAGTGGCTTGCACGCTCGGCTATCAGTCGCGGGGTCCTCGGTTCGAACCCAACGGACTGCTCTCAGAGTGAGGTTTTCGTAGTTTCCCTTACTTCTTGGCAAATGTTGAGAGACAAACATCTTAAGTCGCTCCACGGGCGCAGGCATAATAATAACTCATGGCCGCCAATGCCCTCTATAATTGGCGAAAGCTGTTGGGGGATGCTAAGGCATGTATTATTATTGTATTATTAGATGAAACAGAGATAAATTACATAACTTGTAGCATATCTCTGATTCCTATATCCAACGCAGTCTTCCCGAACGAATGATATTTTTAATAAATCTCTGTATTAGTTCTAGTAAACCTTCAAAACACAATTTTTTTATTTGCTTCCAATGACATTTTGTGGTCAAAAAGATATCCTCGAAGAGCCTTTTTCAGGTCGGAAAATAAAACATAGTCACTAGGAGTTAAACCGAGATCATATGGTGGATGGTTAAATCCTTCCAAGCAGCACGATGTTAGCAGATACGGCAACGTGAGCCTTGTGAACAAACGCGTTATCATGGAATAACATAACACTTTTTTCGTTTTATGGCCTCTCGCAAACGAGTTAATATGTTTGCATCTCCTGTGATAGTATCGCCCATAGATTTGCAATCTAAGCACAATTCCTTGAGAATCCAAAAAATTGTCACTATTTCTTTTCCAGCTACTTACTGGACTTTCAATTTGTTAGAGGTTGCCTATCTTTCATATGCAACTACCTACACTGTTCTTTAATTCAGCATTATCAAAATTAATCCATGTTTTACCTCCGCTCACAATCCTAACAGTGCAGTGTTATAATATCTGCCTGATTGTCCGCATGGTGCTTTAAAAATGTTACAACAATCCACGTAGGATTGTTTTTGATGGAGTGTGAAATTTCGAAGATCCAACGCGCACACGTTTTCCGTATTGGCAATTTCAACTTGAATATCAATTTCAGGTGTCATCACGTCGCTTGGTCTTCCATGGCGTCCATTTTCTTCTAAAGATTTCTAGCTTTGTTTAAATAAGCATGATCACTTATAAATCATAAATTTGCCAGGTCAGATATCTTCGTAAATAGTTCTCATTTCGGTTAAAAAATATTTACGCTTTTTCCCCGCTTTGTGAGTATTTAACCTACTGCCTAAAACTCCATGTTTGACCTTTTTCAAAGAATTCGATATTCTTAGTTAAATTTTTAACTGCAGCTAAATTACTATCATAGATATTGGTATGCAATTTGAAGTTTCTACGCCGAAATGGTTCACAGTGAACAGTGAAAGAAAGGGTTGTATTTCCACAGCCAACTTAGACATTTCTCGAATTGAAAAAAAGGACCCCTGGAACAACATTGTTTTTGTAATCGTCACATTTTTTTTTTAATCGGATTGACAATGGAAAACCACGGATATTTGGGGATAGTAGGATATTTCGTAATTCAATTTGTCTTTCCTTTTACCAAACTCATTTCATTGTTCTTGGTATACATCAGAAAATCTACTTTTTACCTAAGGAAGAAGGTCTCTCGTCGCTGATTCTTTTATTCTTCGTCCAAAGAAGCAGCTCCTCTTGTCAATGTGCTCGCGTTTTTGTTATTTTTAATTCTGCCATTATTTTCACCTGTGGTGGTATAAACTGAATTCTTGTAGTCCCTCAAAATTCTGTTTAATATTAGAATTAAGCTATAATTGAAACCTTTAGTTATGGAATTCGATACTGTATGTTTAATTATTTTTGTTAAATATATTGTTACATTATATTGTTTTATATATAATATATATAATATATTATATGGAACTGGGATGTATTTATCGACCGATAAATAGTTAGACGATTTCGAACAAGGAATTCGGTCTTCCAGCAATGGAGAAATTAATAAATGAAACTCATTTATTAATACTCAATATTTCGGAAATGTTTATTTCCTTCTTCAGGAGAATTACTACAATTGAAAAGCAATCAGCAAAATTATTTAACAAAACAAAAGTTTAAAAAACTTACATGAGAGATCAAAATGTCGGCAAGAAGGACGCACATGTGTGGAAAATTTATTATTATGTTAAAAGATTAAAAAGTGAAGTGTAAAATGTAAACAGGTTGTAAAAAATTGAGTAAAAGTCATAAACAAAATTTAAGAAAATTGATGCGACTAGATATACATATTTTTCCTGAACATCTATTTTAAGTGCGCATAAAAATTTGAATAAGAGCGACAATAATTTAAGTCTACTTGTAGGACCAAAAGGAGATAAAGGAGAACCGGGTCCATCAGATGCTCGAGGATTGCCAGCACCTAGAGGTAAAGTAAAATAACTTTTATATAATAATGTATTGTAACGGTTTAGTCACTTGATATTATTTAAATGTAACGTTACTAGCTTTACTTTTATGTATTTTAAAAAATAATAAAGATATAACAAAAAAGGATACAAAATGCCGTAGTAGACAGCCAGACGATTCAGGTATTGTAGGAAACCTCTGCATATGGCAAGTTTTTCGAGAGCATTTTCCTTCAGAATTTCCCTTCAGGAGGTATAGATGATCAGTAGTGAGATACCTACACATCAAAATTAAATATTAGAATTTAAATTATAAACATTTACAATAGATAAATGACAGATTAAAATTAGATCGGGTTCAGTTCGAAAGAACATTTTTTTTTTTACAGCGTAGTTATTTTGCCTAAGTTTATTTTAATAGCGCTTTTATATGTATTTGGGATCCAAGTGCATTGATATGTCAACAAAAAGATAAGGAGAATTGCTGGAAATTCCGTTTGGTCAAAAGTTGACGTGTGTGCAAGGTTGCATACTCTTTGTATAGTAATTAATTTTAAGAGTGTAAATTTAGCATAGTAATAAGTATTGAAAACTCGTACAAACAAGAAATACGTCATATCAGAAAAAAAAAATAGCTTACGCACTATAAAAATATTGAACACACTATTAATTCAAATTAAATAATACTCTTCAATTGCTTTTTTGAACTGAAAAAAGTTAGCGGCATTTTTAATATTAGTAGGAAGTTATTTTACATCCTACAAAGTAGGTACCTTTTTGGAAGATTTCCCTTCTATGAGGAGCTGGAGCTAATAGTTTTCTGTTCATGTATTATATCTATGATTAATATTACTGGTGGAAAAATATTGCTTATTCTTGAATTACAAAACATAATAAATAAGTATATAAATATTATAAAAAGTTAGTAGAGCATTAGCTTTAAAATTCTTTTACAAGAATCTCTATACCGAGATTATAAATAATTCGTAAAGCTCTCTTTTGAATTACGAAAACTCCATACCGCATACAAGAAATAAAATTAGAAAAATGATAAAAAGTCAATGAAGAATTAATGTTGCATTTTTCTTGAGCTTATGTCAAGGCATAACAAATTTTACCAGTTTTCATTTATGATTATTCCTAAAATTTTGGAAGAAGAATCTATTATAAAAACATAATCATTTATTTTGAATCGTATCAAAGATTTAGTTTTATATTGAAAACATACAATTTAGTTTTTTTGTTCATTAATTATTAACTGTTTTGTATTCATCCATTTATTAATAGTGTTCAACGTTGCTGAAGCCAGGGCATTAATTGTATCAGTATTTTCTGGTTTAATTAATTTAATTAATTAACGCTAACATTATCCGCATACAATACAAACATTTTCTATATTCTTCAAAGCTTTTGGCTATCGTTTATATACACAGAAATAGTGTGGGACCCAGGACAGAACCTGTGGTACACCAAGGTTTATATCAATGCAACATGACCGACGGCTATGAATTTATAACAGACTGCTTGCGGTTTAGAGATATGATTGGAACACTGTCTAGCAATACCCGTCACCCCAAATTTATATAGGAGTATGTCATGATTTACTAGATCGAACACTTTAGACAACAAAAATATTTGTTAAATGTTAACAATACAATAACAATAGGATCATTGCGACGTCAAGGCAAAAAACAACAATGCGACGACATCCAAAAAACATGTCTAGTATGGATTACGGTCTTGAAAGCCTGCGTTCAACCAGTGAACGAAAATAAACAGCACGGTTAGATACCATACGTTAGAAGAACGTAAACTATTTTTTTATTTTAATGACCCATGATATTAAATGGTAAAAGTAAATGTATAGCAGTAGAATATATACATATATTTCAATTAAGTCGAATCAAAAAAACTACAACTGGAATTATTGCTCGAAAGTAATTCATCAAATTTGGACGAAAGCATAGTTGATAAATGTATGCCAATTTCTAAAAAGAAGTTGTGGATGTTCAATTTTATATTAAATACAACAAATAGTTTAAACAATCCAGATGAATTATAATTTAAATATTATGACGATTTTGCATTTACAAAATAAGTATTCTAATATACGAAAAGCCAAACATCGCTTCATTTATTTAGCAACTACTAATCATAATAATTCTGCAGAGTAAGCGCTGTTAAACATCTAGCTTGTATGTAATAACGAACTTCTATAGTAATATTCCCATGCTTTATCGCGCAACATCACAGTATCTCACAACCATTAAAATTACAGCACAACGGCAAGCGTTTAACTGCAACTAATGGAATACAAGTTTACGTGAAAATTGAAAATGTTACTTCCCTTAATTTTAAACTGTGAGAGGTTCTTTGCGTTTATTGATTATCAGACTACCGACGTCACATACAATAGACGTCAAAATGGTGAGAATAATAGACTAATATGACTCTGATAGTACAGAATTCACATGTGTTTTTTCTTTGTGATTTTTTGCCTGAATGAATTTGTTTTAGCAGATCATTACATTTATTGCTGAAAATCTCAAAAAAAGAAACATATAAAAACTATAAATACTGGCAAAATTTCAAACAATATTTTGAACAAATAGAGTTTAAGACTAAGGGTGAGTTTCATAATATCACTTTAAAACTTTAAAATTATTTCAAACTAAAGTTTTCATAAATGATACACAGACTTTTATTAAAGTACTAAAGTAACATTTATTATGAAATCGATCCTTGGTCGTCCATATTAGCTTTAAAATACTTAGTTCGCTTCTGAAGAAACTGTATTTTTTAACAGTTCCACCAGGTGCCAAAGGCGAATCTGACTTACCAGAACAACCAGGTATATTATGATATACATTTTTAGTCTTCTCACTTAATTGCTTATGTATGATTCAAGAGGCAGAAGGAACACTGGGCTTGCCAGGCGCACACGTAGTAAAAGGAGAGAAAGGTGTGTTATGTATTAGTTAAGTGTAAATTTAATGAATAAGGGAAAACTGTAATGTAATTCTGCATACAGGATCAAGAGGAAGGCCAGACTCTTACCGAGTCTTCAATACAAAGAATCTAGAATCAAGTTCTTTACTTAAATTATTATAAAGGTTTAGGAAGCTAGTTTCTTTGATTTGTGAATGGAAATTTTTCCATCATTGCGCGAAGATTACTACAATCAATGCAATCAAAAAACATGGACAAAAGATAATACGGATGCGATTCTAAACAATCAATGATGTTTCCAGGAGAAAAAGGGGAAGATGGAAAGAACTGTGATTGCGGAGATGACAGCCCACAACTCATTCCACGAGCTTCGTAGAAATGAAATACGATATCTATCATCTTACCTGCGTTTTGAATTATTAATATCATCGCTTGACTAAGTTTCTAGTGAGTTTTAAGAAATAATTGGATAAGAGTTGTTTGTAAATTAAAATGCTATAGCTTATACTAAAACAAGTTAATTTCTTGTTTATATATTTTTGCAATTCTTATATACATTTGTTGTAATCCTCCAGCTATAAATTATAAGAACTGAGACTGTGAGGTTCTACTTTAATAAAAAAATTTCAAAAATCTAGAAATATTTTCATGTCAAAAATCTAATTATTTACAAGTCTTTGATATAAATGTCCCTAAAAATCCCTACCGACAATATTTCTATTTAATATGAAGTTTTTTAAATTTATTCCATTTGGGCAATAAATAAAAATAAAATTACTACCTGAGTACTATTTTTGAATAAAAAAAATCCACTTCATTAACTCTTCTGTTGATATGAATCTTCCTTATTGTTAGTTCTACTCCACAATCCGTAGTTTTGCCGCATCCATGTAAATCTTTGAACTTCATCTAAACCTTGCAAAATTGAAGTCACGATAAGTATTTCATTATTCCATTTCTAAAGACATTTTATATATTTCAGTTATCCATTAAATTCTGACTAAATTTTGAATTAGGGGTATAGCGAATCTCTTTATTTTAAAAAATTCGTACGTTAACATGTCAAAGCAGAGAAATCAAATCAATCAATAATCTTTTTTGTAAGCACCGTAGTTAACTATCTCAAATATTTAATATCTTCAAACAAAATTTATGCTCCATAAATACATACTGTAATAATTTTGTATAAAATAATATCAAGTACATACGATTTAACATAATTTGGTATAATATCTGAAACTTCCTTTCCATAGTATTGTTGCTTTACACTTATTTTTTAAATAGATGAAATAAAGTAAACAACATCTTGTAGCAATTGAAAAAAGAAAAACGTCAACACAATTCCTACCTCCATAATTGAAACTATAGCAGACAATAAGACAAATTTAATATACTAAAACAAGTATAAATGAATCACGACAATATATAATAGTTTCGACAGAAAAAAGAAACAAGACCCTTGGAATTCATAATGAGTTTATTTACTGCAAACGGAGTAGTACATCTACTAACGTGTTCAAATAATATACTTCTCTAAAGATAATTTGGTGGTAATTTATCTCCAACGTTCTCCAATGTGACTTCGCCAACGAAAAGTTTGGAGAAGGCGCACATATAGTAAATAAAAGTAAGGGCATTAACCAAAGCCAGCTTCATAGTAACTATAGATCTGAAATAAACAAAATTTAAATTATGTTTATTGAAAATATCAGTAGTTCTTACTTCTTATTGTTCACTGTATATGTATCTTGATTCTGATGATCATCTTCGCCTTTATTGTCAGGAGGACAACAACAGATGATCTTTCCAAACAATATAAAATTAATCGTTATTAAAACAATTGCTGGGATAAGAACGTGGAGGGCTCCATAACTGGCTAAAATTGAAATAAATTAAATATGTAAACAATATCCTAAGTACATGATTTGAATTAGAAGGAAATTTAAATTATTAATAAAGATAAGAATAAAAAATATTATCGTTGTTAATGTATAATATACTTCGACACATAATTATTAAAAGGTTATCAAGACACAAATAATGCGTAAACATTTTCTACCCACTATGTTTTCGTAATAGCCGCTCATTTTTCAGATAATTATCAGTGATGAATATTTTGTCGGAAACAAATTGCATTATCTCTCCTAGACGGAAACACATAATCATATAGTGACTACTGATCTTATCTTCATAACAGTTGGGAACGTAACTCATTATAAATATAATTATCACTGTCAAATTTGTTGGTAATAAAATATTGTTTTGTATTTAGAAACATGGGTGTTAAAACCTAATATAATGTACCTAGATATACTTCACGGCCATCAGACGCATAATAACTTATTCATCTTTGGTACGGTGGACAAGCATGCAGCAGAAATCTGCCATAATAATAATAGCGTTTATTGTCCAGCAGAACAAGATTCCAATAATAGGACAAAATAACAAAAATAAAATAACATTAGTGTGCGTGCAATAATACATTTGAAACAAAAAAAACATTACAAAAAATATATAATAAAAAAATAAAATAAATCGGAAATGAATACATCAAAAACTGAAAGAAACAAAATTATAGCGTATGAAATATTCAAAAAAAAAGTAAAAAAAGTAATTATTATACACTTAAATATTAAATACTTGATTGAAAAGGGTCACTATATAATAGGTTGGCGTTTCTGTGCGTATGGCTTAACGGGGCCTTGTAAGAACATTAGTGCGAGCTCTAATAGTGGCAAATGTAGCGCATGACGTGGAACTATAGTTAGGGACAAGGAAAGATATTTGACTTAAAAGCGAAGGTGAATCAACACTGCCATTTATTAATTTTAAAAGAAATTTCGCACTGGCTTCATCTCTTCTCTGAGAAAGAGGACGGAGGTCATGTCTATGCAGCAAGAAGGTATAATCTGTACCGCGAGCGGGATAAATGCCATCAAGTTTAAAAATAAGTATTTTAGAAATCGTTTCTGAACTCGTTCGATAAGCAGCTGTTGGTAAAGATAGTGCGGATACCAAACAATAGAGCTATACTCTATTTCGACAGCACAAATGCATAAAATAACACTTTAATTGTTAAAATATTAGAGAAATCTCTACAAGACCGTATAATGAAACCTAGAGAGGCAGAAGCAGACGAACACAATGAAGTGATGTGAGGGGAGAAAGTTAAGTATTGATCGAAACTTACACCAAGATCTTTAAATTGCGTAACTCTAGGTATCTCTAACTGGTGAGCACTGTATCTCAAAATGAAGGGGTTGATACTTTTGGTGAAGGAAAGTATCGCACACTTACTAATATTTAAGCATATACTGTTAGTATTACACCAGTCCTCAATGATGTCTAAATTCCTCTGCAAAACTAAGCAATCAGTTATAGATGTTATACGACTATAGATCTTAAAGTCATCTGCATAAGCCAACACTTTGCAACCAATCTGTCCAGGAGGTCATTAATATATAAATTAAAAAGAAGCGGTCCTAAGTTGGAGCCCTGAGGCACCCCAGATGAAACTTGAAATGGAGCAGATGTAAAACCATTAAATTGAACGTAGGAAGATCGGTTATGTAAGTATGATTGTAAAAATGATATAAATTTAGGAGTAAAGCCAATAGAAGATAATTTAGAGATAAGTAATGAATGATTAATTGTGTCAAATGCCTTACTGAAATCAGAATATAATACATCAACTTGCTGCTTATCATCAAGACATTCGCTTATAAATTGTGTAATCTCTATTAGGTTTGTAGTAGTTAATCTTTTAGGAAAGAATCCATGTTGGTAACTTGACAAGTAAGGCTTGACACAAGCAAGTATTTTAGTGTGTAGCAGGATCTCAAAAACTTTGCTGCATACCGAGAGAATAGTAATGGGCTATAATTTTCTATGCAGTTACGATCACCTTTCTTAAAAACCGGCTGTAACTGAACTTAGCAAGATACAGAGGCTTGCACGTTTAGGACTAACAGGAGCAATGTGTACTACTCCTACAGCAGCAATGGAATGCCACCTAGACATTTCTCCTTTCCATTTGGTGTAAATAGGAGAAGCAAGAACGGAGCATCTCAGATTGCAAAAACTACCAAGTGACAGATATGCAGAATTGGGACACAATAATATGTAAGTCACAATTAACGCAAGTATATCAGAGATAAAGTTCTGGAAAAGTGGTAAATCCAAGTGACGTTCTTTGGATAGTCTCAGCCATAAATTAAAAAAAAAAAAGTGAAATCCCTGGGACAGTTGTACAGATGGGAAGAAAGTATTAGAAGAGGTGGCACCCACAGGGATAAATTACGGTTTATTACTGAAACAAAATTTGAAAATAATGTTGTCGATGGAAAAATAATTCGTGACATGGATATTCGACGATGGGCTCTATAAGTTAAAGAAGAAATTGGGGTATAAAAACTTTAAAGCAGAACATTTTAAGAAGGTACACAATATTGTATCGCGAAAGATAACAAAATTTGTTACTCATTCTACGCGCACTGATACGGAACACTTAAGGTTAATAAGCGATAATTTTATTAATCAAGTCAAGCCCTATATCACTAGAATTGGCAGAAGCAATATATATAACGCTGACGAGAGTGGATTTAATCTCGAAATGCACTCCGGTAGTACTTTAGTTGTAAAAGGTCAAAAAGTTGTTGAGGCTATTGTACAATCCTTGTACTCTACAACACATAGTTGCACTATTTTGCCAGCTATTTCCGCAGATAGACGCTTACTTTCACCATTATTTTTAGTATTAAAGGAGTCGACAAATACGTTTGAACCTCGAGTTGCGCAATCATTGTTTCGACCTGTAAATGTGCATATTTCTTCTTCGGCGTCTGGAAACCTCACCTCAAGTCATTTCAAAACCTGGCTAACTGATGTTTTCCTTCCAAATACCGCACCAAGCAGCCTACTTTTGATTGATTCTTGGATTGGGCATTGTGTTGCTGGACTTCAGAAATTAGTACCGCAAGATAAAATGTTAAACATTTTAAATATACCCAAAAACACCACAGCGATGATATAACATCTAGATGTGTTTTAGGTTTTGGAAAAATTTTGTTAAAACTTTTTCTGATACAGTGATTCTTATAAACTATGATTTAGATTTGCATCAAAGAAATAATATTATTAAACTGCAGTCCCTAACCCACAATCAGTTTTCTTTTGCAAGATTTTTCGACGTGTTCAATTACTCATGGTATAAGAGTGGATCGTGGACGAAACACCTGGCTCCTTTAAAAATCCTATAGAGTTTTGTTTTGCCAAAGATGCACAGTCTACACCCTTGTGTATTATTTGTAATAAACTTGTTATTGTGGACTGTTCGTGGTGTAAGCAAAATCTGTACTTTAAGCACTTTTACACAGACTACCACTTACAATTACACAGCTTAATTACTCTATGTAGATTAATCCTGTTCGCTATTGTAATACATACGTACTGCTATGGATTGGCACCCCCGGGTTTCGGAAATTTAAATTTGTATTTTTATTCAGTCCGGATTGGTTTTGTCAGAGCAAGGATAGAGTTTCCGCTATTCTAATATTTGTTTATTTTGAAAAGATTTTGTTAATTGATTTAATTGTTAGTATTATTTTATTTGTTAAGTTGTGTAAAGTTAATTTCATTTATTTGTACATTTTGCGTACACCAGGATTGTATATAGTTTATATGCTAGTATTTTCTTTGCGATGCGTTGCGGCTTCATCGCACGCAGATGTAAATTTCACATATATCACTGTGTTACCTTGAGGCCCTCTCAGTTACCAGATTGACGAGCGGGAATACTGTTTTGTTTTAGTTTTCTTGGTTACCGTTTTTGGTAATTCAATTTTATTTTAAGATGTAGTTCGTTGTTTTGAAATTTTAAAATCGTCCATCTAGCAACTCAGTTTATTAATAGGTGTTATATCGTTGTGCACAATTTATGTAAGGCTCGTTAATAATTTTCGTTTTAGAAGTGATCGTGTTTAGAGTTTAATTTTTCGTTTTTTCTTGTAGTTTTCAAATTAATTGTTGTTAATCACCGCGGGGTAGGTGAAAAGAAGCCTTGAGCTTGTATTTTAAATTTCATTTTGATTTTGTTTGTTTCTCCACGTTGATTGAATTAAATTTTAGTTTGCTTTGAATTTTTGAGACCACGTGGATTTTTTGTGGTATAAGAAATTCCTTCTAGAACGAATCAACCATTTTGTTTGCTAAAGGATTTGCATTGTCCTTTTTAATTGTAAATTCACGAAGGGGTTATTTTAATCCAAGACCTTCTGTCTTAAGGTTTTTTTCCCCTGTTGATTGTATTTAAATGTGTTTTTTTTTTCTTTTTTCTTTTTAAACAATAAATTTAATGATTGTAAATATCATTTTGAAATTAGAGTTCTTTTATTTTTGAATCAACCATTTCAATTTTTGGGGATTTTAAAGAAAGTCAGATTTTACAAACGCCCACTATTACTTTTCATGAAAGTTACTCTGAGATCAAAGAATCTCTTGCGCCCTTTTAAATTCATATTTGCTGAGCTAGCTAAATTAATTTTGTCATTTTTCATTTCTTTAAACATATATGCTTGGACAAGCAGTTCACAACAGTACTTAATAATCACATTACCATATGTCAGGTATTTAAACATTTATAAGCATTATAATTTCTCTGTAATTCTGCTCTTTTGTTTCCGAAATGTTATTATTGTTACAAACATATTAGCTATATTTATGCTGCATTGAATACCGATCTGTACATCTACATTGCACGAAAATATGAAATAAGTATTGTTTTAGTACTTTGCATCAAACTTATTATCAATTATATAATTTCTGCATTTCTACGAAACGTTATTGAAATTAAAAAATTACATTATTGCGCGATTTATCTATTATATAAGTGACTGATTGTGAACACCTGATGCTGTTAGTCAGGGAGGTAGGTACACAAAAATAAATTGAATATCTATTATTATTAATTATTTTCTATTACTTTTTTAAATTTATTATACACCATCGTTTTCAACACAAATACCACCTATTTTGGTGAACAAGAAAAAAATAAGCTGTAAAAAAATGGGTGATACAGGGTGCTCGGTCCCCATGATTAACTTTTTGCGAAGATAACTGGCGTCATTTTTGGGATTATGTAATATGCTACAAATTATGTTAAAAGAATCTGTTAATATTTGTTATAATTTCGGAGATATTAACAAAATTGAAAAATTGCTCAAACTTTGGATGGGGTGGAGCCCAAAATCGGGTGATTGGGCCCTTAAAAAAAATGCGTACTTCTTATTTTAAGTCAGTGAAGTTTCATCGAAATCGGAATTTATCACCTGCCGGTGTTCCCTTGTCAGTGAAATCAACCTTCACACTGTAACAGGTCTCCTAACAGCATATTATATGCTAAAAGGACACCTATAGAAAATTGAGATCAACACTAGGGATACCAACTGCAGATTGTATAATAAGATGACACAGAACGCATACCATATTCTCTCTGAATGATGTGAAGTGTGAGCGGCAACATTATTTGGCGGTTAAATCTAGTACGGCTAAGTCACAGATCATTTAGTCTTTAGACCGGACACAGAGAAAAATAAAGTTGTCAAAACAGCTAATTGCAATTAGATAACCGAACAGTTGCTGAATCACCTAGGTATTTAGAGTATTTCTATGTTCATTTTCGATGAATTAATATTTTTAAATTAGGTGATATATAAATAGTTAATTTAAATAAAAGAATATTTAAAGTGACTAAAATTAAGTGATGAACTAATAACTTGTATTCAAAACTTCTACTACTCTAGATATTTTATCCATACTATAGTTAGACAATCCGCTTAAAAAATAGGAGGATTGTCCATATTAGCCGAAAGATGTTCAGAAAGATATTTTGTTTGGATAAATCAACTAAAGTAAATAGATAAAACAAAAAAAAGTCTGTTTTCGAGGTTTCTACCTTGTTAGGTGTATTTACTTTTTGGGTGCGCACGCAAGAACTTACTCTGCACTATCCGTCCCAAATTCAGTGCTTACTGCGTTGTTAAACTCAGTGACTCTTATTAATTGTAAGAAAAGTATTCATGGCAAACGTAGATAATGCTATCTCAATCAATATCAAATATAATTGCGAAATTTACATTGACGTTAGTACCCAGAAGATTTCATTGAGAGTGATAGAAATATAATAAGAACTATAACTGCCGAATTCTGGCTTAACAGCAATGTTTCATTGACGTTCAACTTGTACGAAGAGACAGAAAATGAAATTAAGAAGTTATCTCCTACTAAAAGTGAGGTGAGATATATGTGATAAAATTCTTTCATAGTAGATCAAGTAACACTAAAATCACGAATATTGTAACTTGTAACGCTATAAAAGATGATAAAAGTATCCACCCGTTAGTTTGATTACTTTAGTTGATAAAATATTTGTTCTTAAATTGAAAATATTCTTTATGTGAAACGCTTAAATAAATTTCTATTTAATGGATTTATGTCTTTTATTTATTTCTAGTATTTAGGTATCACACATTATCATACATTTATTAATATAAGCTGTACTATGTATCTGTGCTTACAGATAATCTTATAGACGCTATATATATACGCACATAATCTCACCATTAGTGTTGTCCCAATGGAGTATTTTCAGCCAATATAATATATAAAATAAATAAATAGATACAGCAAAGTGATCTACATTCACTAAATGATACACCTAATCTTTTAGTTTTAAAAGTTCTGTGTAACTGAATCAGTCAGAAAGAATAGTAAATGTGCCTAAATAATTTTGTAAAACACCTATATGAAATAACTAAAGAGTCGAATTATAATAAATAAAATGACTACTTTTTTATATAAAATGTCTAAAGAATGTGCTTATTTGACTATTCCTGTAGACAAGTTAAACAGCAACAATATTAGCAAAAACAACGTATTGTAAATAGATATTTTAACAATTTTAATTGTTTAGCTAATTTTTGACTAAATAAATTAGATATTACAGCTAATCTGTTTTTAGCTTTACCACATTATTTTGTTTTGTGTAGAGCTTCATTTTCAAATAAGCACTCATAAAGAAACCTAGAAGAATTACCGAATTTAATGCAATAGGTTGCGAAACGTGCGATTATTTCAAGTAATAGTACATTCTAATAAGCAAAAATCGTCCGGCTTTTGAAGCTACGCGTTCGCTTATTAGAGATTTTTAGTCGCATGCGGAAATAATCTAGTGTCCGCGTGGGTTTATAAAAGCGTCCGCTTATTGGAAAATATTTCACATTGAAAATGATATGCCGAAATTTGGTTCCAGGAAATTTGTCCGGTTAAGAGAGATGTCCGCTTAGTGCTGTCCGCAAGGAGAGCTTTCACTGTACTAGTAATCTCCCCTGTTTTTAACCAATAAGTAGTAGATATTTAAATTTTTTTATTAATAGTAGGTTTATTGCCGTGATGGTTGTGCGAGTTATGCCTTCTAAATCAGTAAGTATTATTAGACTTTTACTTCATTAAATATTATAACTTTAATCATTTAATGTATTTAATGCTTTTATATTAATAAAACAGTGTAAATACCAATTACATCCACAATTTATTATTCAATTTCATATCAAAAACATTTAAAGGATATAAGGACTCTTACTCAAGGTGAGTACACTTATTTGTAATATTTGAAATGTAATTACTATTTCAACTACTGTCTAGTATATTTTGACTTCTTGAATTCCAATTTAAGTATCAAAACAATTTTTAAATCTCCCGCTATCATAGGATGAATTCACCAACCTAGCTATGTTAAAATTTCAATTTAAACTGTCATTTACAAATGTGAAAAATTACCTCAAAGCTTTCGAAATGCTAAATACTTATTCACACAGAAACTTAAACATGAACTATACAAAATACCACCAACACCAGCTTGCATACACCCAAAGTATTTTAGAATGAAGTTTCCTCGCAGTGACAAGTCAAAGCAGAAGAGGATCCACGTCAAAAGTAGAACGCCGGTATCAGGAAAACCAGGGAAAAATCTCCTTCAAAAGCATCCAAAGTATATTATTTTACTCAAAACAGCAGATACATGTACGATTCCACAAAAGAATATAAAAGGTACTAAGATATGTTAATACAAGAATTTTTTTCTAATGTTGGAAAATCTTGACGTTTCTTCTATATGCTTTTCGCCCGATGGTAAATACGTCAATTCACAAAAAATATCTCCTTTGATTTCAGATATATTACAAAAATATCATCTAACTGATTTAACTTGATTGAGAAACAATCTCTTTTTAGAAAATTTTATCAATAACCTCCTCGTATCTATGGACTTCTCAGTCATTTATTTAATTCAAGCGCCATTGA
>RXPK01003467.1:0-84208 GCA_004143645.1 Protaetia brevitarsis
CAACACTCAAACGTTGACAATTTTAATTTATCCACAAAGCTATTCTTAAGTGATTGTGTTTTCACCATCAAAAAGGAACACGGTCCGGTATAACTGTGTTACCTAGATTTTCCGGCACGGAAAGTGACGGTAGAAATCCGAGAAAAATTCGTGAGGCAAGAAACTCAAAATAAAAACAGAAAGGTGAATGCCACTTACCGCTTTACAAACCTTCGAATAAGTGGGTTGATATTCGGCAATCATGCAGGGTGCCAGCCGGCTCGTCGGCGAGGGAGTGGGTTGGTAGAAACACAAACCCAAGATTGATAAAAATTTCGGCGCCACCTGCTTAGGATTACTTACCCTGTCATGCCCCCAAGATAAGCAGGAATCCACGGGGTAAGTGAATTTCGAGGGGTAAAGCAGTTTGCAAATAAAATTATACACAAAAAAAATAAAAGGATGGATTTACTGATAAAACAGTTAAACTTTTATTAATAAAATTTGACATAAAATAAAGGGGGAAAATGTTGGTATATTGACATAAAGTTCAGATAATAAATATGATACTCTGTATCAGTAAACGTTATTAACGATTATAAAATATAAAAATAAAATATTGTAAAGATATAACAGAAAATCCTGCGGTAGGACTCGAACACCGAACGCTTTGGCCAACGCAATCAGTTCACAGACGTTATACAAAGAAAATTCTTAGGCTAAGAGTTAATTTAAATTCAAGAAAATTTTACAGTTACAAAAAAAAAACTACTAAAATAAAGTTAAATATTTGAATGAATAATCACCCTGTATATTGCAGGCCGATATTTAATCGGTTGATGTTTTAAATAGTTATATTGAATTGGTTAAATAAGTGAAAATATATAACTGAATGATAAGGTAAACAATATTTATATATTAAATTTGAACTATTTTACTGAGTTAGCAACAGGTAGCACCCTTCGATCCTTGATATCACATAAATAATTTACAGTACCGTTGAATAAAACATAAAAAAACTAAGTGATCGGGGTTGGTTAATTACTAATGAAAGTTTTAAACGCGGACAAAATTTACAAATTAAAAGAAAACGTGCAACTTAGCTGTTTCCCTCGATCAGCTGTTATGGGGCATGGAGATCCTCTCCTATCCGAACAGACTGTAGCCTCTGGGTTGACTCGGTAATACCCGAAGCAAATGGTCCACTGAATTTCTAAAGGAGGTAGGTGCTCTGAAGGACTTCAAAAGTCGCAGAAGTCCTCAGCCGCACGTGGGGGTTCAGAAGTTCACACAAAACGATGGGAAGATTCCAAAATTAAAATTAAAGGGGGATAAAAAGACCTCTAAAAACACAGAAACCTCAAAATTAGTGATTTAAAAGAAATGACAAGATTTGCTTACTGTTAAATAACGAGGTTTTACAACGAAGAGAAGATATGGCGTTACAGACGCGTGGGTTCTCAAACTATATCCCGAATTATCGGACTCATCTGCTGTAATATTCACGAAAATTCCACACCAAACACAAGCGAAGATACGGCCAATGATTATTTCTAGCAACCTTCCAATAAAATCCACAGATTTGTGAAAATATCCAAAATTTCCAAAGATAGGAAGATGTACTCGTAAGAACGCGTCTAAACAACCACCAACAAGGAACAGGAAGCCGGAAGGGAGAATACGTCACACATCGAGGTGCCCTCTAACGTCGAAAAGATGTAAACACAGAATAAAATGATCTGAATAGACGATCAATCGAACAGATCTATCGATGCGTGAGAATCGATAATACCGACATGTCCAAAACAAACAGATCTAGTCTTAAAAAGAAAACGTCATTCAAATGTCAAAACACAGGAATTGAAGGAATTTTGCTAAAATTGAATGAAATTAAACGAAAATCTAAGACCGTATTAAGTATAAGAAACTATCTGTAAGTAAATGAGAATTAAAAGATACAAATTCTAGCTAGACCGCCACTAACAGGGGAAAGAAAACATATTTTGAAAGCCAAAAATGAAGCGATAATGTTTACGTTGAGAAATTACAAGACGTAGGAGCATCTCTGAAGATAGGGGACGGAAATTGAAGAAAATAGGGTTACAAAAGCTTGTCGAAAAGGCTAGCGGAGAACTAAATCGAGGTAAGCGAAGCAAAAAACCGTAACAAACTATGTTTCAATCATATTAAACATTGCAATTTTGTTTTTTAAATATAAAAAAAAATGATAAAGCAAAGAATAAAGAGTTTATTTAAGCAAATTTTGCTGTGTAGCTCTTTCGGGTATTTAATTAGATCGTCAAGGAGCGAACAACAGTAGAAACACTATGAGCCTTCGGCAAAAAAAAGGCAAGTTAACAACTTAAAGGAAGGAAACTTTACTATTTTCGCATCCGTTTCCTCCAGAACCCAACGGCAGAACGTTGTTCGCAGAAAAGAAACACAATCGATACAACGGGAGAACCCGACTCGCTATGACCGATTGTACGCAGCGCGAAACACTAGAAGTTACTCGCCCTAATTGGCGAAAGGCAAATCTGAAAATCAACTCTTCGCCCGGAGCCGTTTTCGCAACTTTCTCCGTCAAATTTAATTCGACTCAATTAAATTTCTGCGTGTCGGCAAACGGGCGCACTCACACGCGATGCTGCGGAGATCCGGTTGCGCCCTCCCCCCTCTCCCCTCGACGGTATATGCGGGAGAAGGGGACGATACGAACGTCAGATCGTGACGGACGAGCTTATTTTATAAATTTCCCGTCCGAAACGAATATTTCTACCTCCTCTTCCGTCGTGCAATCTCGACGAGCGCCCGGACGATGGAGATATTTAATTTGGCGAAATGCGCGAAAAGGAGCGATCGCGGAGGTGGAAAATTACAATCGTAACTGCGGACGGAAATGAATCACTGACGGTTTCGGTTACCTCGAATTTTGAACGCTCCGTTGTGCTTTAATTATTTCTGTGCTAATTAGAGCATTTTTTTCTTCTTCGAAACCTTATAGGAACACAAAAGGAGATGAATTTAGTATTTTACCAATATAAATTAATGACTCATTCATTTTATCTTCTTATTCAAATAGAAGTGGGTTTTTATATTTTAATGACCCAGCAAACTGTAACTGCAACTGACTGTAGAGATGAAAGAACTGGGTGGAACAAGATGGACAATAGTAGCTGTATATGGACCAAATGAGGACGAGAAAGCACATAAGAAAGAGGAATTCTGGGAGGAGTTGGCAAAAACCACAGAAGAATGTCAAGGAAAATTATACATAGCAGGCGATTTCACCATAGGTAGATTGGTAAAAAGGATAAAATATACAATGTAGCCATAGGACCCACGGAGAAATTATAAGAAACAATAATGGAAAGAGATGCTGGAAGTACTGCCAGAATGATATCTTATTATAACAACACACCTTCTTTGAACACAGAAACATACATAAGTATACTAGAGAAGAGCTAAATAGATGGAAAAAGTCAATTATAGACTATATATTAGTAGAAAATAAAATGAAGACGACAATTATGGATACGAGAGTCAGAAGAGGCCTAGAGATAGATAGTGACCATTATTTGGTGATCGCAACAATCAGGTCTGATCAAGGAGACTTTCAAACCAAACGGCATGTACAGATAGGAAATCGAATTCAATAAGGTCATACAGATTAAGAAATGAAGTTCAAAGAAGAAAGTATGAAGACATTGATAAACCTGAAAATAGAAAAAAGAAGAATAAAGTAGACGATTTAACACTGAACAACTATGGAATGAATTTAAAGAAATCTATTATTAACTCAGCAAAACAATTTGCGGAGTAGCATGTAGAACTACAAATACGAGAAAACAAACATCTTGTGGAACGACGAAATAAAGCAACAAGTAAAAACAAAAGGATATGGAAAAATTATTTAAACAACAAGAGACCAGAAAACTACGAAAAATACAAAGAGCAAAGAAGGAAAGTGAAAAACATGATAACAACAGCTAAAGAAAATGCCTGGAGTGAGTTTGGAGAGAAGAATCAATATAATATTAAATTATTTTACAAGTTATGAAAAATCTAAGACATGGGAAAAAGGCACAACAAACCATCATCAAGGACGCTAAGGGAAATATATTAACAGACGAAAGATAAAATATGATGAGATGAAGGAGCACTTTGAGGAGCTGCTATGTATAAGGAGAAACGAAGATATCCAAAAAGGGGTACATGATAAAGAAAGGACGAAAATGGACGAGCCAGAGGAAAAATAACAATGGAAGAACTAGCGCACGAGATACAAACTCTAAAGAATGGCAAAGCCCCTGGTCACGATAAAGTAACGGCGGAAATGATTAAAAGTATGGGCCGAAATGGAAATAGACTACTCCTAGAAGTAATAAACAAAGCATGGAAAGAAGGGAATAATCCTACCGGTTTTTAAAAAAGGTGACTCGAAAAACTGCCAAAAGTACAGGGTAATAATGCTACTAAGCACCGTTCTAAAATTATATGAAAAAATACTTACCCAAAAATTGTCATCAGTATTGGATTCAACACTAGATGAATCACAAAGTGGTTTCAGGAAGGGACGGAGTGTGCAAGAGCACATATTTACAATCAAAGAGATTATAACCAAAACTCAACTCAGAGGAGGAAAAGCATACTTCGCCTTGATCGACCTGGAAAAGGCATTTGATCGGGTTCCACGACAAGGACTATGGAACATCTTGAAAGAACGAAACATCTCAGATAAGCTTAGAAGGAATATACAATGCTTGTATAAAAACACGATTAACTATGTTAGCTTGAAGAATAAGCGGTCTGAAGAGTTCGTCACGACAGAGGGGTTAAGACAGAGAGGAGGAATGAGCCCGGTACTCCGAGATACGTGCAGAATAATTTTTAAGCAGAATCAACTACTTACGGTGTTACCAAACATCGTTCGCTAAGCGCCATTACAAGGAGTTCTTTGAACACAATTATCAAACCAGAGGAACTGAAACTGCATTCCTAAACGCACCGCAAACGAAGCTTTCAAGAGTTAAAAAAAGTGTGAAACATAATATTATACGAGCTTATAATCACATTCTTGAAAGTATAAAGTGTCTACTAACAAATGTTTTCAAGAAAAAAAACTCAAACAGGTTATCGCGCTGTACAATTATGAGCATTTCTTTTCAATTTACTTTTGATCTTGTACCCACATATTTAGTTGTGTATAATTGTTTGTTTTTTATCTGTCTATTTTGACGATGTACGGTGTACTTTTTGCTCTTCTTTCTTTATACTATTTTACATTTTTTTTAAACTGCTATTGACGTTTTCCATACAATTTTTTGTAAACAATGGAACCAAGCAAGCAAATAAAAGAGTGCCCCGGAACATACTTCGCTTCGCATAGTGTTCGCATATACGTTAGCGTCTCCGGTGCGGAAGGAAACTTTGATACCACCGTTATAAAAATACGTAAAAATAATAAAATAAAACAATGCATTGAATTGAAGAAGAAATTCGCATGTAGAATTTCTTTCTGTGTTTATCTTGGTGGTTGGGTGGGCGCGTGCCCTTGTGCCCTTTAGTACCAGCCGCCACTGTGAAAATCTTTGAAAATATTAACTTGTAGTATAAATATTATCTTAATATAAATTAAAGAGGGAAAAAGAAAACAAAATACAGTGTTGCATTTACAAAATAGGAGCAAATAACGCTGGAAGATGAATACATTTGTCCTACTATAAAAACAGCCTGTAGATTATAATCACATTTGATTATACCTGCAGTGTAGGATCATCTTCTGTTCGCATAATGACAAAATATCGTTTCTGAAAATTTAACAACCACGACTGTTTCATTTAAAATATTGGGTCTCACATCGTAGTTGGACACTCCCCTAACAGCCAGATATATTACATAGATATTTTTAAAAATATATTTTATAAATATTTTTCGTCTGAGAGGTTTTTGAATATATTTTTCATATTTTTTTCTAAATATAGATAAAAAATGTTCAATTAAATATTTATTCCATATTTTAAAATTAATATAAGCGCAATATTTTTTCTAAAAATTTGTAAAATATTATTTATATGAAAATTGAGATTTTTTATGCAATCTATTTATTTGTCAAAATGAACTAAAATTGTTCTTGGGTATTTAGAATGTATAACGTTCGATAACGAAAAGTTGAAACATACATAGAGTTGTCTAAAAGGCAAGAATTTGTTTTTCACACTCACCATTACAAGTAATAATCAATAATTCTGGCATCTTTTAAGGCATACTGAAGGTTTATCAAATTAATCACTATTTTTTTAATTGAAGTGTCCTAAATAAAAACAAACGTATTATTTAATCATTTTATTTGAATAAGCCAATTAAAAATGAAAATACTCATTTTAAGTCTACCCTTGGCTGGTGCCAGGTACAACCCATGGCTTTTTCATATATTCGGTAGTGGTGCTCTCATGGCGTTTCCTTGTAGCCTCTAAAACAATGCCAATTGTATTAGATCATACCATGAATAAAACATCGTACAACATTATCAACACCTACTAATATATTTGGAGCATTTACAATAATTGGAAGTGGTAGCTAACTTCCAATACTTACGATACTTATTTTTACTTTATTCATAATATTGAAAACATTCTACGTATAAACAATAAAGAACACAACGTATTTTAACTCTATTTGAGGTTATGACGCTTATCCACCGAGACGAATCTCTTAAGCAAATCAACTAGCAATTTATCTGGTAGATGCAATACATATATGATGCATAAAATTCCTACAATTATATTATTAAACGATTTCTGTACATAGCGATATTGAACATTCCAATTATCTTATAAATGCCATAACATGTTCAAAGTTTTGCTTACCTCGTAGTCACCACAAAACAAAACACACCCCGCAACAATTAATTACACAGTTAACCTAATCTGCCCTAATCGTATACTATTAAAACTATAACATGTAACGGACACAAATGAAAACGTTGATGAAACGCACGTGGCGCGTTGCATTCTATGCACCTAATCCATAGACGCATAAACAATACTAAATCATATAACACCGGCACCTTAATGAATAGAGGTGTTGTGTTGACGTTCGCAACTTACAAATATTACAAATAATATAATACGAAACGCAGATATATTAATAAAAAGTTACTGCGCTCAACTTAGGTACTAATTAAATCATATTAGATAATATATCTAATTTAATCTTTAAACTATCATTTAAAAGTACATACCTACTTTAATATGTATGCATATTTTTACCCATTTTATATTATTCGTCCTACGCACCAAATGTAAAAAGCAAAAATTCAATCTTTTTTTTTGTATGAAATAAAATATTTACAGAAATACAAAGCAAAATATTCTTGCGGAGTTATGAAAATATATTAGACAAACATTGCAATAAAATATTATTAATGCTCACATAACATATATTTTTTAAAATGTTTTCTTAATATATTTTCTGTAATATATTTATGCATATGTTTTAAATATTTATAAAATATTGAAATAAATGAGTAGTGTCAACTGGGTCTGATGTAAAATCTTTAGAAATCAAACTAAATATGTTCTGATTATTACAATTATTATATCTAATATTTTGATGTATGTTCTATAAATAAAGGCGTTGTAGTACTTTTTCACATTGTTCTCATCCAGTATAAAAAAAAATCAGAAGTGTTATCCCATTAAGAATACCAAACCGAAATCATTTTACCAATTTACTCATTTCAAATTGATTCTAACAACCTGTCTGTCCTAATCCATTCTCAAGCCCTACATCGAGTTTCCGTTCGGTAATTATCTCCGAAAAGCGATTCGGCCCTCCCTCTTAATAGGTATTATAAAATCAATACCATCTACCGTGTACACAACGAAGTCGAGCGATTCAGCAAGCGATCACCACTACATAACAAATCTTCGTACCCATTCGACAAGTACATACCTCACTTAGGGAGAGACCCGAGAAAAGGTATTCTTACTTTCACCTGACCTTTCTTCCACGCTAATAATATTAGAATTCCACCCGAAGAAGATATCGATTGCGTTATTATGGAAGATTTAAACCGATCAGTGAGGGATAGGGCGGACGGTGGGAATTGAACACGTGTCGTTTGACCATGTGATGCTCCCCGAGCTTCTGCTTGGGTTACATTTATACCGAAACGCTTGTAGGTTACCTCGGTATCTCAGTGGAATGTGCGGCGAGACCATGGAAGCTCAGCTCAGCAAATGCAGAAACAGAGAAAGCGGAAAGATATTTCCCGAACGTATAATCTTGCAAACGTCCATGCTAGGTGAATTATTGACGTTTACTAGGACGCTGATAATTTTACCGGTACAAATAAGGGGAATTGTTGTTCTATAAATGGTATTTGAAGTAGGTTTATCTTTTTAGAATTCGCAATTTTACTTTTCTTTGAAGATTGATGTCGCTTCAGATAGAATAGGCATCTTCAGGCTCTCTACAACTTAAATAACTGTATTTTAACTTTACAATCTTTAAAATATTAAATTGTGAACATTTTCTTGTTATGAAATGAAATTACAAGAACACAATGGCGGCTGGTACTAAAGGGCACAAGGGCACGTGCCCACTCAACCACCAAGATAAACACAGAAAGAAATTCGCATATAATTCAGTGCATTATTTTATTTTATTGTAAGAATTCGAAATTCCATCCTGTATAATACGAGAATTTAAATTCAGTTTATTAATAGTATTGATAGGTACCCGTGGCATTTGCTGAGTAGCGTCTAACTAACAGGAAACAATAATTATTTCGTTTAAAAGACTCGCGTAATTAAAATAATATGGTATTACTTTGTATGTTATCTGCCTCTTTGTTTATTGTATGTTACAATTGCAGTTCAGCAATCCCAACGTTCCTCTCAAGTAGGACGTTTGAAAGTCAGAAAATAACGCCTTCGGTCATACTTGCGCCCTCCTGTAAGAGAAGCGAAACAGGTATCGGTGCGAAATGACGTCACAATCAAAGTTTATAAAAACCATATAACATTGCTGTTTTCAAATAATTATCCGGGTCTTCGCTAACAGCTAAAAGTAAAAGCACGCGTCCCTCGTATCGGGCGTTTCCAAATCTTAAAATTAAAACTTCTCATCATAGTTTTTGCAATCAAAAAATACGCCTAAAATTCGAGAACAGGAAGACACAAGCTTCCTCGAGAGGTGTTTTGTTTTGTGTAAAAATTCATGAAAATTACCCCCCTTTTCTTGGCGTAAAATGTTTGTGGGTGTTGTGTAAAGTTTTGTGCCTAAAATTTGGATTACGAGAGAATTATTTTTCCCACATCGGCTGGTAAGATGTTCAAAATTTCTGTTTAAAACTAACCAAAGCAATTACGTGAAAACCGTAACTCGTTCGCTCGTCTCTCTCTTCTCCTTAATAATAATTTGAAAGTAAGAATTACTAGAACTTAAGTTAATCAACATTGTTAAAGTAAAGCCTAAAAAAAATCATCTAAATAGTTGTGGTTTGTTTGTCATTTGCTTGATACTTTATTTAAATTCGTAGATTGTTAAGCTTAACTTAATTGATACAAAAAAAAAATCGTTAAAACAAAAATTGTGTTTGTTCATTTTTGTTCACTTGTTATTTTATTTAAATGGTGTTTGTGAGTTTTTTTTTTCAAATGTCTAAAAAAATTCAATATAAATTGTAAAAATATAAGTCGTTCTATTATTTCGTCATATTAAAAGAAGTTCAGTTTGAACCCTTAGTAAAGACCCGGAGAGGAAGATAATTTTGGTAAGGGGAAGTCGACGAGAAGGGTAAGTCAACAATCATTAGGCTAAACTAACGGCCCTGCTTCGACTGACGTGGACAAACACAGTGGGAAAACATCTTTGGCTAAATTTACTAAAAACCATTCGCTACCGAACAAAAAGTTTGTATCCCAGCAGAGGCTCGCCGGTCAAAAGGGCAGGAGGGGTTATCTGTAAACCTGTGAATTTGGGTTGACCATCCCCCAAAAGTTTCCAAGTAAGAAAACGGCATTACTTTATTTTATTATTTTTACGTATTTTTATAACGATGGTATCAAAGCTCCTTCCGCACCGCAGACGCTAGCGCATATGCGAACGCTCAAAACTATGTTCCGGGGCACTATTTTCGATGTACCTATTTCGAGTATGAACCGGACCGCTCCGTTTGTCTTCGTCATATGCGCTTATACACGCTTCGGGGCACGCAATTTCGTATCCCCAGTTAACGTCTTGCATTCGTTGCCACTGCATCGTTTTCAACGCGTACCGCGCATGTGTGATTTCAAAGGCTCGAAGTGACGTTTATTATTAATGATGGAAGTTAAATGAGTGCAAAATCTTAAAAAAAAGCCCGCTCTCATTTGAGGAAAAACTTTTAATTAAGGAGAAAGAAAATGCCTATTCCTGATCTTCAAATAAACTACACTTCCACAAGTAAAACTCGAAGTTACAATAGAGTATTTAATTAAAATATGAGTGAATGTGCGGATACTCACTAAAAAATAAATTCTTTTGTTTTATCTGCTTAATTTTTAAGAAAGAGGTCAGTGCGTGGAATAAACCAGGGTTAAATGATTGACTTAAAGCATATCGCAGAGAGGGCAAAGAAACACGAAAATTCCGTTTTTAACATAAATGCATGCGTGGATTTTAATGTTCTAGGCAAAGTGGACATACGTGAACAGTTAGACAGTGCTTATTTGCGACATGTGGAAGATGTGGAAAAAAATCGTCATATTTTGCGTCGGTTAATTATGTGTATAAAAAAAAAGTGAAATCTTATCCTAGTTGGACAGCGTAAAAATTGAAAGTGAACTTTCAGTAATTTATGAGCGCAACAAGACATGTGTGACGTAGATGTAGGTGGTGTTTTGCCGCTTTTAGTGTTCATAACACACAACAACTTAAAAAAAAAAGTTTTGACGGAAACATATAAACTGTTGGATATTATTTGTACAACCCCCATGTCGATAGCAGAATGTGAACGATGTTTTTCCACCCTTAAACGCATTAAGACTTTTCTGAGAAGCACAGTGTCAGAAGATAGACTGAACGCATTTTTACAACAAAGTCATAAACGTCTTTTCCAGGATGAAAAATATGAGAATGGATTTTATGTACAAAAAATAGGCAAGTTTTTATTTGGTGCCCAATCTCTTTCATAACTCACGAGCGGCCACTGCAAGAACATATTTTTTTTTTTACTGAATTTATGTGGGCTTTTATTATTGTATAATTAGAAAAAGGTGAAAATGAAGCACTTACTAAATGCTAATGTAAAAACAAGTCAATTATTAAAATACGAAAGGGAAAACCATCATCTAAGTATAAAACTACAGTAATATTTGTGTTTTTTTGGTGGTTTTGGAAGTTTTACTTGAGCAGAATGAGTTAACGGTAATTTGATTATAGTCCAATGTAGTTAACCAAAATTAACAATGTTACTTGGTGAAATTTATTCTTAGCCGTTAGTGTATTTAAGATAGGCTTTGCGTCTTTGAATCTAACCTTTGGCACAGTTGTATACTTTTTGCCATACACATTCAAAATGTAAAAATTATTCGTCAAAATAACATTTAATTGTGATGTTGTTAATATGTAAATAGTTTAGGAAATTTTAAATTTTTAATATGTTTGCGACGTGATCTAAATATATATCTAACAATAAGTATAGTTTTTTTTTAATATTAAGCATATCAGAATATCGATTAGTACTAAATTTATAGATAATTACAAAAGTATAATAACAAACATGGAATATTTCTAAACAAGACAATAAAAATTGTCGAAACATAAACAATATTTTATTACATTAGTATGAGTCCTCATAAAAAAATACAGTAAAGTTAAATAATAGCCGCTATTATAAGAAAAAAGAAACATTAAATGTTACTAATTACTGATATTTACTTCCACATATTTCTATTTAAACAATATAACCAATAGTCCGGCTGGTAGTCGAGTGGTTTGCACGCTCGGCTATCAGTGTCCGGAGTTCAAATCTCACTCTGGTCAGTTACGATAATCGGATTTTTCCGGGGTCGTAATGTTGATTAGGAGTGAGATTTGGCTTTGCGGAGCCTGGCAAGCTTCGGGTTAGGCTTTATCCCGTTAATAAAAAAGAAAAAGTCCTTCTTTTGTACTTTCATTATCATTGTATGTATTTAATTTCAAATGGTATACTGATGGCTCCAACGCCAGAGGGAACTGGAATAGGAATATATGGGCCTCGAACCACATATTTCGAAAGCTTGGGAAAATATCCAAGTATATTTCAGGCGGCAATACACGCTACTGAAAGATGTGCTCAGTTCAAACTAAATGAGCTAGGCAAAAGAAATAAAGTAACCCTCCTGTGGGTTCCGGGTCACATAGGAGTGGAAGGAAACGAAATAAAGGGACTGGAATGCCTTTTGTAGGGCCTGAACCCTTTTGCGGGTGAAGTAGTAGTACAAATACTGAAGAAACTAAAAATAGAAATGGAGCAGAGAAAATCCAGTTACTGGGAAAATCTTCAGGGAATGAGACAAAGTAAAATTCTTCTGGGAACTTATTACCAGAAGAGATTTACAGAATGCATCAACCTGAGTAAGAACAACGTTTGCATATGAACAGGAATACTTTCAGGCCATTGTAGACTGAAAGGACACCTGAGTAAGCTTGGATTGGAAAAGGAATCTGAATGCAGATTTTGTGGGGAACAGGATGAAACACCCATCTACCTCCTCTCAAACTGCATAGCACTGTGCAATTCGAGGGCGTTGCACCTAGGAGCATGTGAAATCGAAGAGGGAAACTTACCTAGACTGGCGCCCTCTGACAACCTACACTTTCTGAAAGGAATAGGATTGGAAGGCCAGCTGTAAAGCAGCAAGAATAGGGAACACAACAGATCTTGTAGGTCGCAGTGTAACATCACCCTTCTATCTACATACATACATGTATTTAATTTGAAACGAATCAGGCATAAAAGGCTTCGTTATTACGGACTTGCAAGCTAATTGCGTATTTAGGTAGCTATACGAGGTGTAAAACGATATTGGGCTCTAAAAGATTAACGCCTGGCTATCTGTGGTTAAATATTTTACGAAAGTACTCAACCGGCTTCCTAATATCAACTGACAAAGCTGGGACCAAATCTGAGCGGACGCTTTTCTTTGAAAAGCGTACTTCAAAAGCAGATGTAATCCTGTTATTTTCATTTAGCTACCTCATTTTAATTTGTTAATATATGCCTTTGGGCCGAAATCGATTTCCCTTGGAAGAAAACATAATATTGGAAAAACTTTGTTTAATGTAAAGATTTGTTTATTGCTTTCACAACGTTGCTAATTCAGTAGCTTTGTTTTTAGACGAATGTTTTACTACCCAGATAGCTGAGTGACGTAAAATGACGTTTAGTGGACGTAGATATTACGTCTGTTACGTCATATTGACGTTTATGAAATGTCACTCTGCTACCTGGGTAGGCGTTTTAACGTAAAAAATGCTGTTTTGCAAATGGAATAATATTTGAAAGCCTCCTTCCTCCAAATGTAGTTCACTCTTAAGGACATAATTAACTCAATTTCGTTCAATCGCATTCATTTTCCCGTTTCATTTTCTGTCTAAAGAAGAACCCAAAACAGACATTACGCCTCCAAATCAGCCACAATGAATATTTAAACGTCACGTCAGTTCCAATTTCGCTATTCCTTCACGTTCGGCCCTCCGGTTCTTTCTTATCTAATTTTGCGGTGTTCACGGCAAGCCCAGGCCATTCCCTTTGATCGTATCCGATACAGCTAATGAACGTGATTTAATTGAGACGTATTTTTCGTCGACGGAGGGACAGGCGACGAAATAACAGAGGCAACGAGCGAGAGACAAAATGCGAGCGAGAATCCGGACGAGATAGAGACACAAAGCGAACAAAAAAAAAACAAGATACACGGAATGAAAATGCAAATTCCGCAGATTTACTTTGCGTTTCGGTTTTGTATGTTTAATTTTTGATTTTAATCTTCCCCTTGGGTTCTGTCCCCCGAAGGCGTTATTCAGATTCTTATTCCAAGAGCTGGCGTCGGGACGAGATCAAAAGGCGAATAATTTCGGACGGGAAAGAATCTGTTTGTGGAAGGGGTTCGGGGTAAAACCGCTGGAAAACAACGAGCGGTAAATATGGAAATGCCCAAATACCTGCGTTGTTCGCTCTTGGAGTAGACGATACTTTGCTTTATCTGCCATCGTATTTCGGAGCGGTTTTCAGTTGCGAAAATAGGGAAATATCGCAAAAATCTTTGCTGGTTTTCGATATTTGATTTTACCTTGTAATAAACTTGAATTTCGATGACGATGGTGTTTGGTTCTGAAGAGTGCTTCTTTTTTTTATGAGCAGAAGGACTTCCAACGAAAGAATCGAACGCACAAAGGTTTTCTCATGTTAGATCTTGTAAAAAATCTTACCTTCAACTTAGCGTGGAGGCTTACCAACAGAAGCTGTAAAAGCTATGTTAACAAACCTCACCATCATAGTTATTGTAATGCTACAAGGTAGCACACAGCCCGGATAAAAAAAATATAGATGTAATGCTTTAATTGAATCATTAAGGTCAATTTTAAACACCCTACTGTCATCTATATTCTTTACTTTTTAATCATAAGCATGCTCTCTCAAATGCCAGACTTAAAGCACGTGCGTCTCTCACGGAGGTTGGTTAGTGAATCCATTCGAATTCAAATTCTCTAACAGGTATCGATAGCGATTGTCTTCACAAGGGGTTGTAAACTATCTTAGAAAAGTCCACTAATTTCACCGATGTGAGGGGAAAATAGGATACTTAATATATGAGAATGCCCATGTGGCCAAATGGAACTATGAAGTATTTAAACTAAATTGAAAAACAAAAAAAAAACATTGCAAAATTATGGAATCATCTTACATTAATTATAAAATAAAGGTAGGTGTGTTTACAACACGAGAAGAATACATTTTGAATTTGTTTATGTTAAACAAATTTGTTGGCTGTGAACATAGTCTTAAGTAAAGCAAGATTGACGTTGCCAGGTAAATGTCACATCCCGTATGCATTACAAGGTTCTTAAATTAAAAGGTTCACCAACAGAAGCTGTGAAAGCTATGCTAAACAAACATAACCAGAAGAGGTTTACAGAATGCATCAACCTGAGTAAGAACAATGTTCGCATATTAACAGGAATACTTTCAGGCCATTGTAGACTGAAAGGACACCTGAGTAAGCTTGGATTGGAAAAAGATCCTAAATGCAGATTCTGTGGGGGACAGGATGAAACATCCATCCACCTCCTCTCAAACTGCGTAGCACTGTGCAACCCGAGGGCATTGTACCTGGGTGCATGTGAAATCGAAGAGGGAGACTTACCTAGACTGGGGCCCTCTGACATCCTACACTTTTTAAAAGGAATAGGATTGGAAGGCCAGCTGTAAAGCAGCAAGAATAGGGGACACAATAGATCTTTTAGGTCGCAGTGTAACACCACCCTTCTATTACATACATACATACATAAACAAACCTCACCACCATATTTATTGTAATGCTACAAGTACACAGCATTAAAGTCAATTTTAAACACCCTACTGCCATCTATATTCTTTACTTTTTAATCATAAGTATGCTCTCTCAAATGCCAGACTTGAAGTACGTCCGTCTCTCACAGAGGTTGGTTAGTTACTCTATTCGAATTCACATTCTCTAACAGATATCGATAGCGATTGTCTTCACAAGAGATTGTAAACTGTCTCAGAAAAGTCCACTAATTTCACCGATGTGAGGGGAAAATAGGATACTTAATATATGAGATGCCCATGTGTCCAAATGGAACTATGAAATGTTTAAACTAAATTGAAAAAAAAAAAACATTGCAAAATTATGGAATCACCTTACCTTCATTATAAAATAAAGGTAGGTGTGCGTACAATCGAAATTTTTAGAAATGTGATAGGGCAATATGCATATACCAGAATCGCCCAGAGTAGTATATCTCCTTTAAGGGGCTCAACGCATTCAAATACTCCAAATATGCTCGTCTAACATAAACAAGGCACCGTTAAACACAATTTATGGTTGCTGGTTAGGATAAGTGGATGCATGTTTGTTTACTTTTCACATAAGCATGTCTGTATATCACGCGTTTACCGAAAATTGAAAAACAGTATACTACAAAAATTTGATTTATTTAATTTTGTCAACTTACTACTTACTTTTGAAACTCTTAACTTATACCAATAGGCCGTTTTGATTTATTACATTCTATTCACTCTCAATGTAAGCCCCAAAAAAGCTAGTTTCCTTTAGCACAAAATCATTCATTTATTAGGCATCACAGAACGTAACGCATTTATTAACAGCAAGTACAACGATGGATTAAGCGAGCACGAGAAGAAGGAAAGCAGTCGTTAGAAACAATTAGAGAGGACCGTAAAGGTGCCACTAACCGCGAGGAGGACGCTGAAATATTAAATATAGTTTCCAAAAACCCATTTACATTTTCCGTAAAAATAAGGGAACAACTTAATTTACATTGCTCTCTAACAATTATCAGCCGAAGATTACATGAGGCTGGTTATCATGGTAGAAAGCCCGCGAAGAAAGCCGCACTCACACCTGAACACGCTCCATCAGATTTTTTTTTTGCCAGCAAAATTTAAATAGGAACTAGCAGAATATAATCTTTTCTGATGAAAAGTTGTTTTCTTCCTCCGAAGATAAAAAATACAAGATATAATGTAGAAAACATAAGACAACAGTTCACTGCAGGAAGAATAACAGCCGGGTATTGGGGCTGATTACGAAAATTTAGTTGCTTCTATGACAAAAAGATTAGCAGAGTGTATTACCAATAATGATTATTATACCAAAAGTTAATTCAAGAGTTTTGCGAAAATATTAATGCCAATTTGGTAACAGCATGTTAAAATTGTAAATAAAGTATTCATTGATAAATGTTGATGATGTTATCTTCGCATTGTCCATATACTTATTATTTTAAAATGAATAATTCATTGGATAAGCATTAAAACACTGTGATTCAACATTTCGTTATTCCCTTTTTTTAATTTTTCAAAACACTGTTGTGAGTGCATTTTTTATTATTATAATGTCACAGCTGTTTCCAAAAGTAATAAAATTAAAATATATAAATAAATTAGAATTTGAAACTCATTTCGTTCTATAAATGTAGACCAACTATTACAATTGATCTGAGTAGTATAGAGGCTTACCGCCTAGCACCATCCCTTTCTTACTAATACTAACACCTAGGCCGCAAAACTTCTAATATTACGTTACCTCTTACACCACTTAAAAACCGTGTTCGGCCAAACTTAATATGTAGCTGTATTATCTATGGTGAGTGGAATTGCCACTAAACAAACAAATAAAAGCATGTAGAAGTTTTGATTAATACATACAATGAATGTAGGTATCTTGAAAATAACGAAGGGCACGTTTTTAAAGCAGATATATCAATATAGTCTGCACTAGGTCTGAACTAAAAGCCTATGATATAATCTAAGGCGGCGGCTGTACAACATTATTGGTGGCTGTGAACATAGTCTTAAGTAAAGCATGATTGACGTTGCCAGGTAAATGTCACGCCTCGTATGCATTACAAGATTCTTAAATTTAAAGACTAACATTTTCATTTTGAGCAAGAAATTGTTCGTGTTAATATCCGAGGTTAAAAGGGGAAAAGTAGACGAGTTATTGTGAGAATGTGGCTTATTAAAACATACTTTCATCAACATTTTAGAGGCAACAAAAAAGTCCTTTCTAATTTACATACCGAGCTCGATAGCATTTTTTTTTTCTTCTAAAGACATCTCTTCGAATCCATACACAACCAGGCCGTCTAGAGAGAGCCCTTTATCTTCGCCTTATTCCACCTTCATGACGGTGCCGTCTTGTCTTCTGTTTATACTCTCCTCGGCGGCGCGGAGAGAGAGACACTACGTCTCTCGTCATTGTGTCCTCTAATGTCTTTCATAATATCGCCGAGGTATGCGGCGGCATCCGGCTTTCACGTCTTTAATAACATTTTTTATGGCCGTTTCCCTTTCTACTACGACGACGTTTTTATTCGCGCAGTTATGGAAAAAAAGGAGAAACGAAATATCTTTTGTGTTGGACTGGCGCACCCAGTTTAACTTCTCCTTTTTTATTATTCATGTACTTTATAGCGATTTTTATGGCCTAACGATGATAAGCTCGCTAATATATACGGATGTACATAATAATACATAAATGTTGTAAGCTGTCGCGAGTTACGGCATCGACGTTTATACGAGGGTCGCACTAAATTTTCTTTTCCTTTGCGGATATCGTGAAATTATTCGTCATCCGAGTGCATTTATTATTCTCTGCTTTTAATAATGTGATTTCATTTTTTGAACATTGTTTTTTTTAGGTGAAATTGAATATGTAACTTCTATTTCGGAAGATTGCACTGTGTCACGCCCGTGGGGCGACTGCAGTTTATACTCAGAGAAAATATTGCCGCGTCGCACCCAAAGGGTGACTACTATCTATAGTCCTACATGAACGGATAAAACTATTGTTTTGTCACACCCGAAGGGCGACTACAATCTATAATGAGATCAGGAGTAGGTTTAGATAGAATCCGCAATGAAACGGTGAATGCACGGCTTATATAGGTTCGCAGCGTAGGTGGGGATTAAAGCATGCGTACAATCGATATGCCGTGCGTGGGATACGGTATATTAGGAACTGGAAGTAAGACGTCTCTCAGTAAAAGGATACAAAAACTCAAAATAAACTAGAATGGATTTTTCCATGTAACGGTCTACATTTTCTGTTTCTTTACGGATATCGTGAAATTATTCGTAATTTGAGTGCATTTACTATTCTCTGTTTCTAATAATATTTTATTTTTAGGTATTAGTCAACATTTCCTTTTTAAGTGAGCTTTTATATAACTTTTCGGATCAAAACGATATAAGTTCAATGTAACATCATCTGAACCGAATGTGGAATCAATATCTTTCTTTTAAATTACTTTGTTCAGTATTATGCTTTAGACCTGCAATAATAGACGGGCACGAAAAATATTGTGCTTTGATCGAAGGCTATTATATATTTTATCCGTAATATAAACGTTCAAGAATACCGGGGGTGTTTTGAATTACCCAAATGCTGCAACAATACGATTTCTCAGTTCATCAACATTTTCAATGGAAGTCGTATAAACTAGTGATTTAAGGTGACTCCAGAGAAATAAAATCTGGAAAAATTAAAGTATGGGGATCGAGGAGGTCACGACACACAAAGGCAATCTTACGTCGAATTTTGAAACTAACGTCGTGCCACGCCCCATTACACAAGCGATTACAAGCTATAGTTCGTCAAGAGGGAAAAGTGAACGGAGATTACGGGCTGTGTTACGCCCGCAGGGCAACCACGGTCGACAATCAAACGAGAGACAGAGGGTTGCGTCGTGTCACCCTCAAGGGACGACTGCGAACTACAACCGAATACGAGACGGAAGATTACGCCGTGTCGCACCCGGGGAGCGACTGCAGTCTACAATGAGAAAAAGTATTGTCGTGTCACACCCGAAGGACGACTACCATTTATAGTCAAGTCAAGAAGGATGATTAGATATCGGTTGAATCTGCCACGACCGCGATATATGTATGGCTTATATAAGCGTGCGGCGCAAGTGAAGATTGATGGGTTAAATCATGGAAAAATTAATCTGGAGAACTAACAATTTATACCAAAATAAATTATTAACTGAAAATATACTAAAATGGGTTTTTCCATGTAACGGCAAGTTACGAAAACTATAAATTTTATATTCGTTATACACCTTCAACATTCTGATTTCAATGGCTACTTGTCGAATATGACTGTAGTTACAAACCAAATATAACTGTTCTTCTAAACTACATTCCTTCAGAATGGGTTATAAACAATTCACATTTTTATATTTTTCACCCTTCTCTGTATTTGGGTTGTCTGATTATTCGACTTGTCCTTTATATTTTACATATTAATGAAGTTGTTAAAGCTTGCAACTAAAATGCAGATTCAAAATCGCCCCAAAATTGAAGCATTGTTTCAATAAATACAAATCACAATCCCCACAACGGTATCAAGCCCGGCCAGCAGTTACCCCGCGCTGCTGCAGGGGATCTGGTAGCGAATTACGCCTTATCAAAATTCATAGGCCCGCGATATATTCCCCCAGATAACTCTTGCAGCGACACCGGAGACAAATCATAATGAATAATTAGCGAGAGGATGCATTCTCTAAAACCCGACGCCGGTTTTAGATTAGAGTGATCTATTATTCAAGTCGACGATGAACCGGTTGCCTGCCGTATGTATGTTATGTACGACAAGCGGGGTGCATCTATATATACATATTATGTACATAGCGTTCCGGCGGCATGTACACAGCGCCGGGGTGCATGCGCCATTGTTTACACTTCACGAATAGCGAACCCGGGTCCTCGCGGGCGAATCAAGCATCGAAGTGCACGCGTTGCCGCTGCGAACGAAGAGGATGGGATCTATTGCATCGATATGACCATAAATTCCTCTGGTCCGATAGACTCTGATGTATTTATAGGTTTTGAGCGTGATTGCGCATAGCGGCTTATGTTTAATTAGATAGTGGCGCGTTGGGAAAATTCCCACTATAGATTTTGGCGCGGTTGTTTTTGTAAGGGCATAAATTTAGATTCCGCAGAATTTTTCACTAATCTGGCTTTTAGGTAAATTGACGGCAAAAAGGGAAAGAAAAGACATATGTGAAACAAAGAACGTGTATCACATATGTGCAGAACTTGTATGTCGCCATTCTAATTCTAAAACTACATTTAGGAAAGGACGGATTTTAAATCAACAAAACAGGATTTGCTAACAAAATATTTTTGAGTTAACCAAAATTATATTTAATATTTAGCAATTACTTTCTTATTTCCATTTCATTAATTTAACACACCCAATTCACAGATCACTCATAGATAGATAGCCATCCTAATTTTAAATATACCATCTCCCAATATTAGGGTTGGGGTGGCCTGTTTCACCCCGATCTTTTTAGATTTATTTTAATCCCCGTTTTACTAGAAGAGGCTGTCTAATTTTGCGCTCTTAATTAGGACCATCTTCTTTGAAAGCCGCATCTTTGGGTAGCTGTTAGCTATGGGGTTCCCTACACCCGTTGCATTGGCACAGCACATGAACCGATGTTTCTTTCTGCTCTGAGCAGAATCTGCAAGTAGCATCATCCGCCAGGCTTATATTGTACATATTCCTATTTAGACCGCAATGATCAGTCAGCAAACTTTACTCAGTAGGTCTTTAGTAAATTCAGACCTCTGCTCCCTTAGAAACTATAATATAGACTATATAAGTCTTTTAAAATGCCAGGAAAGTATACGTGTTTTGTATTAAATATTTTGTCTTATATTGTATTTTACTGATTCCAACATACGTACCTTGTGATCAAAGAGTCTCAATGATGATGAAACCTAGCATTTGGGTAACTAAATAAAGATTTAAGCTTGTTTTGGTTTGAAACGTTTCTTTTATTTGTACAGTTAGTGTTTTTACATCGGTTTTTGATATTTACTTATTTCAAATTTTAATGATCCGAGAAGGGGCTTTGAGGGTGCGCCCGTTAGGTGAGAAAATTGCCTATTCGTTAGTAAGCGTCCGGAGTACGATTTTGACAGACGATCTGGTCCCCTTTGAAGCGTCCCGTGCCACCTAGCAGGTAGGAAGTCACTTTTCACAGTTTTCTTTCAATTATCAGAGAGGTCGCTGGGTGTATTGAAACTACTGTTGATTTTTATTAAAAAAATTAACCGTAAACGGACAAGCTAAATAGTAATAGAATTTGAAAATATAAAATTAAATATAATAATAAATTTGTACTCAACTTAAAAAAATAAAATTTTGAAATCCCGGGTATTGTGTTCTGAAAAACAGAGCAATATATACTTTATTGCGCATAAAAACACTAGGTGTTGTTTGGCAATACATATAGCAGACATAAATATACGTGTAGGTAAAATAATGAAATTGATAATGTAATTTGATAGACTAGTATTAGCTGTGTTACGTTTAAAATATAAAACAAATGTTCACAAGAGGGAGTGTAAGGTAGATAAGAATTATGTATGTTATGTTTTAGGAAGGTTAATGTAGTGATTATGACGTGTGGTATAAGAATGTATGTCAAACCGATATTTCTGTTTCTGTCGCTGTTTGTAGGTAGTGCTAAGGGTCTCGTATAGAAATAATGAAGGAAGGATTAAAATTCCACGCGATATGAACAAGGGCCGACAATGAGCTCTATTGCCCTCCCCACAGATCACCCGCACTGTCCGCTTTTGCACCTTAAAAAGTACATTAAGATTTCCCAACAAAGTAAATCCTCAACAGGAAAGACAGTACCGCACACGAGACTCAAACAAAGAAAAATACACCATGCGCGACACTTCCCCTCCAAGATTACGTCTTATCCCTCGCAAAGCATAACAAACAGCAGACAGCTTTTTTTGAAAGGACATGGACTTGTTGAGTCCATTTTAAATCCGCATCAAGAACAATACCCAAAAACTTTACATGATTGCAAGGTAACAGTAAATTATTATTAAGGCAAACATTTATATTTATATGTTGCTTGTATATCAATAATTTGGTTTTACTGACGTTAAGAGTGATATTATTCGCATCAAACCACTCACTAACACTAAGAATTCCAGTGTTAATGCCAAAAGGCGGACCAGCTCAAACGAATGACCTTAACGAGCCTTACGTGGCCAAATTGTCCGCCTGAAAGGCTGGCAACAGAGGCCAATGTTATTTTAATAAATATCTGCATCATTCAAAATACTTTCCTTCCATGTTGTAAATATACCATTGTCACACCACTCCCTATAAAATATCAGACGTGTACGATTACAAAGATCTGAGACCAGTTAGCCTTTTATCAACCCTGTCCAAAATTCTAGAATGCGTTTTGGAGCAGCAAATCCGAGAATATATAGGTTCGGTTCAGATTCCGGACTGATTATAGCCCTTTTATGTGTAACGGACGATATTCTGCGGACCCCGGATCGGGGACTAATGACGATCCTCGTGATTTTAGACTTTTCTAAGGCGTTCGATATCGTGGACCATAGAGTCCTCTGCATACCTTGAAAGCGGGAGGGGGAAGGGGTTGAAGATTCAATTCAATTCTTTATTAGTCATAAAACCAAATAGGGCACGTTAAAATACAAAATGTAAAATATAAAAAGATATATGTGTATATATAAAAAAGAACAGAAATAGAAACAACAATGTGACAGAAATTTTTAACATAGAAAATAGCAGAATGTTGGACATGAGAAAACAGTGTCACACCGAAGACTGGATCTTTGATTACAGCGTTATTTTTGATTTTAGGAAAAAATCTTTAAAAAGATTTTTGACTATACAGGGTGTTCCAAAAGTAGAAAAACGCGTACTTACTCCGATATTTTAAGCGATACCATGTTAACAGCCTGCTATGAACATTAGCGTAATAGTAAGATAAGATACTGTTTTGGTCAAGTCAGTTTTTCTTTTTAGTGTAAATTTAACGTATATCTGCTGAATTTGGACACAATTCTAATATTTTTCCAATCTCGGTTGTTTTTTGACTGGTGTGTTTTTGCATCTTTTCTTCGAATATCAGCGAATTACTGAAAAAGATATTTGAACCTGATTTAAATATTGAACTATACAGAGTGAATAACTTATGGCGCCAACAAGATACCGAACGAGAACAAAGACGGTGAACCAACTTTGAAGAGGACAATTAACGACGACTTCAAAATTAAATAGTAGTTATGTAACGATAGTAAGCGACAGCGACCAGCTTAAGGACAGTGAACATGATGTTATAAATGATCTGAGAAATAAATTAGCTAGTAATGAATTTCAGCTATTGGAACTTTTGGAAGAAAAGAAGAAATTAACGAATCAAATACATGACCTAAACAAACAATTGGAAAATAGAGGCTTAACCATTGAGAATCTACATAAGACGATTGAACAAGTGACATTATCCTTTCAGACTGAGAAACATATATCGAGCATCCATCCACAAAAAGAAATCGTGAATACTACGAAAAATTTTGCTCAAACAAACAAGCCAGATGAGGGGCAAGTGCAAAAAGTTGACGAGGGTGTACCAAAAAAGTCGAAAATGTTTGAGAGTGTTATCACTAGCCAGGAAATTGAACGACGAAAATTATATCTGAGAAACTAAAGATTTTGTTGTTGGGCGATAGTCATCTGCGAGGTATGGCGAAATTGTCAAAAGGGTGCTTTACTAGAGAGTACTCTCTGCAATGCCTTCATAAACCAAATGGTACTCTTGAGAACGTCGTTGAAGATATATATAATCTAACGAAACATTTCAGTCATAAAGATTATGTAATTATAATGGCAGGAGCAAATGATGCCCTGAATAGAACCTCCTTGAAACAGAATATTTTGATAAAAATAGCCAATAGTCTTGTACATACAAATTTAATAGTACTGTCTGTTCCTTAAGACAAATATAAGCCGATATATAATAAAACCGTATACGAGCTATATTGTAAACTGTATAACTTTATAAAATCTACAAGGGAAAACCAATCTGTCCGTTTCGTCGATATAAATTATTTACTTAATGATAAGGATAGAAGTTTGTCAGGCATACACCTTAGGATGTCAGGGAAATATAAAGTATTACAATACATAGCAAAAATGTTAAATAATTTATAATATATGTTTAGATAGTACATGTGAAGATACTAAATGTAATGTATTTGTTGGTGGTGTCAATTATGGAAATAATATCAATTCAGACGATAGGAGAGCATGCAGCGGAAAGGGCAATTAGTCCCACTTTCTTCTTGACACCTACGAACAAACTAAGCCACCGATAGGAGACTTTTTTCAGAAAAAGAATATTACTGACAACCTGCTGACCATATTTCATCTCACATTTTAATTTTTAGGCAAGTAATTCAGACGATAGGAGAGCATGCAGCGGAAAGGGCAATTAGTCCCACTTTCTTCTTGACACCTACGAACAAACTAAGCCACCGATAGGAGACTTTTTTCAGAAAAAGAATATTACTGACAACCTGCTGACCATATTTCATCTCACATTTTAATTTTTAGGCAAGTAACTTATAGATAAAATAAATATTAGCAAATTGTTTACATACAACCATGTTCAGCTACTGCTTCAAGCACAAGTGCTTCGTTCATATAATGAACGAAATCGACTGCTTGAAGTCGTAGTATGAAGTGGACGATCTGCCATAAATGATAATGAAAGCTTGGTTCTCAACACTACTGCACATAAATCCTGATAAATCTGAAGCTTTAATCTTTGGAAATGCAGATGCCGCTAGTAGGTTGCGGAATCTTCTTCACCTCCGAATAGAAGAATACTGGTGCCTACGACTGTTAAAAACCTGGGATTGATGATGGACAACTCGGGAGCATGGACGAAATGCGTCCTATAGTCATACCTGACCCTCAAAAAACTGTATTCACACAGAGCAACTCTGAACAGAAATATCAACATCAATATTATATCAAGTGGTATTGAAACTATTTTCTCTTCTACGCAATCTTGCCTAAATAATGCTAAATAAACACTTTATACTCAGTAAAGGGAGAATCTACGTCGATAAAGGAGCAAAATAACACTCATCTGCTATAACGACATAGAACAAACGCTTTAGTTTCAGCGTGGCACCGTCATTGGCGGTTTTAATCCCGGCTTCCGCCTATGACGCCATACCAACGTTAAAAAGCCCTATTTTCCCTCGAAAACAATCTCTCAGAATTAATCGGTTCCGATAGTAAGCAAACCCCCGCTTTGATATTTAAACCGTGCGGTAAACCGTGCAGATTTCCATATCCGACAACTTCGCTACAACACACTCGGGGTAATTGATTTTGTTTCCCTCTTAATTTCCACTCAGTTTGCCGAATCGCGGTTATCTTCGGTCCCGCTGCTAATGGACGTACGCCTCACTTACGTAGGAGAGAGAGTGGGAATTGTATGTGTTAGGCTTAGGGTCGGCTTCTTTATTTAAAGGATCTGCGAGTAGAGCACTTATGGTTACACGTACCGCCTTATTTCTTCCTTCTTTCCTTTTGTTGTTCCTCCAACTTCACTGAGTGTATAAATGTAGCTTCAATGATGTATTAGAGTAGCACCGCCTACCGATAAATATGTCCATTACATGCTGCGGTGAAGAGGATGTTAATAAGCATGTATCAGGGTTTGGAGAAAGTGCATTAGTCCATTGCTTAAGACTATGTTCATGGCAACCAAATTTCATAATATGAACTAAAAGCACATATAACGTCTTTTTTTATGAAGAAAATACGTATCAGGTGGCATTACCGTCGTTGCTCAAGGAATATTCCGTTTAGTCACTATTTTTTTTTTTTATATTTAGAAGAGTAAAGCTAATATTTTTTACATTAAAAATTATTGGAAAGTTTTGCTAAGATCGTTTCAGTACATACTTTCATATTTCGCAAGCCCCCTTGCCAGTAGATTAGATTAGATTAGATTAGGATTGGGATGGCTTATGGACTTGTTTCACCGCGACCTTTTCAAATCTATTGCGATCCCCTTTTTCCTTAGAGGGCGCTCTCAAATTTTGCCCTCTTAATTAGACCTATTACCTTTGGGAGCGGCTTCTTTATGTAGCTACTAACTGTGGGGTTCTCCTCCCCCAATACTAGAAACCTTGTCCTCGCCAGGCCTTCACATTGGCGCAGCACATGACCTGGTGTTTGTTCCTCCTCTTGGCAGTATCTGCAGGTTGCGTCATCTGCCAGGCTTATGTTGTACAGCTGCCTATTCAATCTACAGTGACCAGTCAGCAGACCTACGATCATTTTGACAGTCTTCCTGTCTTTATTCAGTAGATCTCTCGTTAAACCAGGCCTCTGCTCCTTTAAGAATTTTTGCCACCTCTGGACTGATTATGTATCCATTCATTGATGGATTTTTTAATTTGCGATTTGCTAGTGGCGAAAGAGGGGTCGGCTTCAACGAATGACCTTGACAAACCTCACCTGGCCAGCTCGTCCACCGCCCAAGGTTAATTTTCTTTGGGTACCGACCTCACTTAGGGGCTTACACAGTCCCAAATCAGCTTAGTTCAGTCCACGCTTGTGGAACTAATCGCTTTAAGTGTGGACTGACTGTCAGAGAAGATAGCAACGCTTTTACCTGGCTCGGTACATCTTTCTATTTCTCGGACACAGTGATGTATTGCAGCAACCTCAGCTTGGAACACAGTTGTATCTTTGCTGAAGCTTACCAAAAAATTCTCTCACACGCTTTTATATCTAGTAGACCTACTTAGAGACGTATTTGGCTTCTTCATTTTTAATATGATTTTCGTTATTATTATGTTGCAATCATTTTTTTTATATATATCAACGTACTTATAAATAATTACTAAGCTTGAGAAAGGTGAGTGTTTGTCACCGAAACGTAGCTTTTGTAAGAAATGTTATAAGAATATAAAAACATTGCTCAATTAGCCGTTTTCTTCCTCATTTTGAATTAACCGTTGGAGTGTTTTTATCTTGGAAAACAAAACATTATGTTATCTTATGGTAATGACATAACCTGATATTACCAATAACAAAAAAAAAACTGGAGTCAAAAAGTAACAACAAATAATGGAATCAAACTAAAGTAGCAAAGCTCTGATACAAAGTGGTTTCATACCCGTTTGATTTGCTTGAAGATAGTATTCCAAAACTTATTAAATGTTGTGACAAGTGCCTCCCTATATAACAGAATATAAATTTTCAGCAATTTTTTTTTAGTAACTTCAACGTGGAAGCATAAAGTTACCTATGATTTTGTAATTTTATAATATTCCAGGTGCGCCCTCCGAACGTTGGCGTTCCTCAAGACAGCATACTAGGACCACTCTTGTTATTAATTTTTGCAAACGATATTTTTGTAAATGTCCTGTGTAACAAATAAAAAAATAATTAATTACGCAAATGACACAAACTTGCTGTTTAGTGATATTGATTTTCCACCTTTAGTAAACCCAAATATTATACCAGTATACATATGGTCAAAGAAATGTTCCACTGGCGTACTATAGATGGCACCACAAGTACTCTCTTATGGAAATATGTTACCACTACAAATGCACAACAATAGAAAATGCTGGTGGTGTCACCTATAGTGCGCCAGTGGAACATTTATTTGACCATATGTTTACTGATATGATATTTCGTAGAACTATGGTTTATAGAGAACGATTTACAAATAAATAAAAACAAAACGTGTTGCATTTCGTTCAAAATCAATAAAAGTACATATACTCCGGTTGATAATTTTCTAGATAGCGATAATATAAAATTAACAAAATCCTGTCGTTTTTTAGGGGTCAGTATAGACAGTATATTGGAACCACAATACAGAACAGATATCTGGTAGGCTCAGTGGTGCTTGCTTCACACTAAAAAGATTTAGTACAGTCGGTAATCATCTTACTGTGTTTCGACAATACGCTATGGCATTTTGTTAAGGGAATATTCCTCCGAAGCTGAGGGCATATTTATTTTGTAGAAAAGAGCAGTGCGAGCACTGCTGGGCCTGAATTTAGAATTGTGACTTCGATCCGTCTTTAGATTTAGCTATTTTCTCACTTTATATGGTATATACATATATTAATGCCTTTTATTTAATTTTAAAATCAAAACTTCATTTAGAGTTAACTAAAAAACACATAGACATATAATAGGGCATAAAATAAATTATAATTTTCTCTACACCGTTTAAGTACATTCCCCAGAGCTGTACTTTACAATAGTATTCGTTTTTATTAGCAAATTATCTTTTAATATAAAATTAGAAAATAATTTTGCAAGGTTTAAACGAATGACATATCTTACACAGTAAATTGATCTAAGGTTTCTGATTTAGAATTGAATTAAGTGCATTATTTATGATCAAACTATACATAAAATTCCTTTTTCTTTCTCTGACTTGTGTATTCTAGCGGAAATAAAGATTATATTATTATTATTAACTCATTACAGTTATTTTGATAGTTGCATGTTGAAGTTACTAAAATAAATTGCGAAAAATGTGAATTTGATTATTAGGGACAACTGCTTTACACTTGTATTTTTAATAGGGTAAATAAAATTTCTATTACTATGAGCGTGAGTGTTTGTCATTGATCACCAAACGTACATTTTCTTTCGAATTACGCCATGTAAGTGCTGAAAGAACATTTATGGTAAAGAAACTCTTGAATTATTAAAACCGTTTTATTTAAAATACTTTAAAATTTTATTTTAATATATGTATTATTATTTATTTTTTTATTAAACAACCTTATTATTAAACCAACATAAAAGGAACATAACACACAGTAACTGGCAGATTTGATTAGGTTCGAAAATTATTTTAATATGTTCCAAGTTTGACGCCGACATCAGCTCGCAGCCGCTTATAGGCTCCAAACTTGAAGAACAACACAACTACAGAGATAATATCGTATAATGGGCTAAACCCAAATTATTTCTTGGTGAATTTTGTATAGTTTTTTGAAGAACACAACAAAAATCATGTTTGAATCCTTTTATGCAACCTGGCATTATTTATTTTATTACATTCATTATTTCTGTGTAGTTTCATCCAATAGGGAGTAGCTGAATTATAATTTCGATATATAAAATTACAATTTACTTGAAATTTAATTAGTTAGTTCGTTCATATCTTTACTAACAATTTTGGTAGTAATTGAAGGAGCAAATATCTATCTCTCAGAAAGAAATATAAATTTCATATTAGTTATACAAACACAACATTCTCAACATTTAAAATGCATTCTGAAAATCATCGGCTCAAATATTTACGTTTCGCCGATTGTATAGAAAGATTATTCTTGAAAAACTGTTGGCTGTATAATGTCCTTTCTCTGTGCTGCTGTTGCATATGACATTCTCATACACTTTTTGATACAAATACGTGTATATTATTTTTTTTTACATTTTTACGTGTCCGTTCATTCTAGAGTGATTTTACGGCATACATTTATGTAATCTAGAGCAGAAAGGAGAAAAAAAGCATCTCAGAGTAATGGTTCTTACTGGTAATGACACCTCATCAGGACTAGCTAGAGTGTATAATAAATAATAAACAAACGCACAAGGAAGAAAAAGTCCCAACGATCCTTTCTCCAAGCTTACTTTTCCTCTATATATAGTTAATATTGGGAAGCACGTAATTAGGAAACTTCTCGGTGGTCATCACGACAATGGCCGCACCATTTTTTCGTGTTTCCTTTCATTGCGATATCTCGTATAATTGCTACCCTCTTGGTCCTGGTATATTAAGGATAATAATTCTTCTGGATTAAGCAGACTGTTTTGATGATGATGGTGTATTAGTTTTGATGTTATGTTACATTATGTCTGATGAAACATGTCTCGAAAATGACAAGACGCAAAGAAATCGTTTGCAAACTAAAAAGTAATAGTTGAATTAAGCAATGATACTAGTTGTAGGAGTCAAACAAATAAACTATTAGAAGCAAATGATTTCAAACCAAAAAATATGAAATTAGTTCAATTTTAATGCACGTACGGGGGAACCATAAAAGTCAGCTTTGTGCAAGGTCACTAACAACTTCGAAAATTGATTGCAATGTGTGAGAAACGCTTTTTCAGATTTATTTTCGCAATCTTGTATGCACTTTAATTTCTTCCAGAATATCCCTTTAAGGATATTGCATTATTTTTAGATGGATCTCAAAATCTTCTGAATCATTTCGAAATATTCGTAGAATGAGAAAATGTTCGCCCAAAGAATATCCTGGGATGAATCAGGAATATGTATATTCATAGAATATGTTTAGAACCTCCATAAGAATATGGAAAAATAAATGAATGATAGTTTAAGATGGAAATCTCATTATTAACGTGAAGATATTTGCAATATTCCTTATATTTCCATAAGAATATATAAGGAATATTTGCTGCCATCTTCAGTTCTTAAAAATGTCATTTGAAATAAAAAACCTAAATAGGGCACCATACGGTGCAGCAGTCTTAAAAGATATTAAACAAACAAACGAATTGAAAGAACTACATTTTTCCATTATAAATTAAACATAATTCCATTTAATGAATATTCTGATGATCCCCAGTCAATATGTGAGGCTAAAAGTTGGGAACGATTTCGCTAACAGAGTCGTGTTTAGTGTGCCGCAGGGCTTGGTGCTGGGGCCAATGCTATTTTTAATATTTATTAATGACCTGGCACATGCTGCTCGCCAATCACACACACAGTTCTTTTCGCCGATGATACTTCTCTTACGTGGTATGCCTCTAATCATGAGGATTTGGAGAATAAATAGTAAATACTGACTTTTCTACAGCCTGCGAGTGGTTTGATAAGAATAAGATCATCTTTAACACTAATAAAACTAAATTATTACTTTATAAACATCAAATTAACATGAACATATTTATTAATAACAGTCTTCTTTTGCTCTCTTCCGAGGTTAAATATTTGGGAGTTGTGGATGGCGACTTGGGTTGGACCGGTAACGTACATCAGCAGTGATCATCTTCTTGCTATGCTCTCAGAGTTATATAGCAGAACCTGGATGAGCATGTTTCTCTCTCTCTCTCTTTGAGTCTCGCATGAGATATTGTCCTCCTTGCTGGAGTTTCACCACTACAACGAATGTATTAGAAATTTTCAAATGTGTTCAATGCGCGTGGTCGGTGGAGTGGATGGCAGAGCCCATTGTGGGTCCTTCTTTATTTCGCTTAAAATTCTTACTTTATATTATTTAATTATCTATGAGACATTTAGTGTTGTGTATACACATAGAAATAGTCATACTGGTTGGTTGGACATTAATAACACTAAAGTGTGGTCAGTATGACCTTTTCTATTCTCTTTCCAACACCACTATTTTTTCATTGTGTTTTTTTCGATTGCATTCATGATTATCTATCAATAGTGTTGATGAGTATACAAAAGAACATGTATTTTACGTAGATTGATGTATGACAGTGCGCATTAAAATTAAAAAACAATACAATCGGTGCATTAAAAGTGCAGACAGTCGAAAAGGCTATAAAATATTGATTTTTACAACTTGGAACTATTACAACTTTAAATCTATTATTTAAACGTATTATAAAAATATTTTTTTTTGTTTTTTGCTACGTATCTGATTCCATCCGAAGACTGGGCCGTTGATTACAGCTCCATTTTTGACTTTAGGAAAAAGTCTTTTCTACAAAAGTTTTACAGAATTTAATATCGCATTACCTAAAAATATTTTCGACAATACAGGGCGTTCCCGAAGACTGGGTCTTTGATTGCAGTTTTATTTTTGATTTTAGGAAAAAATCTTTTCTATACAAAGGTTTTGTAAAATTCAATGCCACATAACCTAAAAATATTTTAAAATATACTGGGTGTTCAGGAAGACTGGGTTTTATCATTACAGCTCTCTTTTTGCTTCTAGAAAAAAAGTCTTTTCTATAAAAGTTTTATAGAATTGAATGCTGCGTAACCTAAAAATATTTTTAAATATATAATAAAGGAAGGTTCAAGAAGACTGGGTTTATCATTAAAGCTGTATTTTTGCTTTTAGGAAAAAATCCTTTCTACAAAAGTTTTATAGAATTGAATGCTGCGTAACCTAACAATATTTTTAAATATACCAGGTGTTCAGGAGGACTGGGTCTTTCATTAAAGCTCTATTTTTGCTTTTAGGAAAAAATCTTTTCTACAAAAGTTTTATAGAATTGAATGCTGCGCAACCTAAAAATATTTTTAAATATACCGGGTGTTCAGGAAGACTGGGTTTTTCATTAAAGCTCTATTTCTGCTTTTAGGAAAAAATCTTTTCTACAAAAGTGTTATAGAATTCAATAGTGGATAAGTTAAAAATATTTTAAAATACACAGAGTGTTCAGGAAGACTCGGTTTTTTCATTAAAGCTCTATTTTTGCTTTTAGGAAAAAATCTTTTCTACAAAAGTTTTATAGAATTGAATGCTGCGTAACCTAAACATATTTTCAAATATACTGGGTGTTCAGGAAGACTGGGTTTTTCATTATAGCTTTATCTTTGCTTTTAGGAAAAAATCTTTTCTACAAAAGTTGCACAGAATTAATGCTGCATAACCTAAACATATTTTCGACTATACAGGATGTTCCAAAAGTAAAAACAAAACAAAACTACTTAAAACGTACTGCACATTCTAAAAGTGCCGCCATCTTCGCTGACGAAGATGCGCAGCATCTAGTTAATAACACTAAAGTGTGGTCAATATGACCTTTTCTATTCTCTTTCCAACACCATGGGCAAAAGTGTCCCAGGAAAGGCTTTAGAAGCGGGAACGATTAAAAGGGAAATACGGCCGGAGGTGAAGTGACCATCGTAGCTATTATTCTTGCGCATTACTACCAACTGTACTATCGAAACTTCTACAGTTGCTCAACCAGACAGCGCAAAATGCATGTCAATATCACAAATAACTTTTGTTTTTTGCAATACCAAAGGTGTCTATTTCTTTTATAGTGACGCTGTATTTAAAGAGTCTGAGTCACCGCACTTTACAAGATGAATTCATTTACTCAATCATTTGTCCTTTAAACTGTTATCAAGAAAATTATTTCCTTTCTAATCTACTCTTCCTTTGAATTTCTTTTAATACATCGTTCTTAAAATCTGCAATCATAGATCATTTAAAAATCTACTATACAATCTTAAAATGATTTAATTTTTCCTTTCCGAGAACTACACATAAGTATTATATCAAATCACAACTCGACCATTAAATTCTGTATAATTATTTACATTGTTAAATCCCTCTATTACTGAGAACATCCACAACATTAAAATCCCATTCTTCCACCGCATCAATCTGCTACCAGAGAATTATTACAATGCCGTCGTACGTAGAAATAATTCCTTCCACTTATCACGCACAACAGACAGCGCAGCGGCGGCCCCTTCAGCCTATGTTATGTAGTTGATCTTAATAATAACGAGAATAAATCCTGGACACATTACGACTGGATTTCTTGCGGTTATTGTATTTATTATTTATGCCCGCCATTACGTGATAGCAGGGAACTTGTAGCGTAGGTACAGTTTATAGTTTATTTTTAGCAGCACATTTTCCATCGTCTGACCCTTTCGTAATGTACAGCTACAATATAAATTGTGGTAGGTATTAAAGTCACTTATATTAGAGAATTACTAAGGTAGTAAGTGTTTCATTTCCTCTAATGCAGGAACGTATTTAATTTGTAATAATTTATGCCTCGTCTTGATGGGAGAATTATTTATTTAGATGATATATTTGCTTCGTAATGTGTGGGAATAATTCTATCAAGGACGAAAGCTGTTTGTTATTAGTGCTTGAGGAATATTAACCTAAGTTTAACAGAATATTATTAAAATATGGTGGATGCGGCTTTATCTTCTCAAATTCCATAAATTCATCAAAACCGATGCATCAAAAGAGATGAAAAGTTAACGTTAATTTACGAAATGGAAATTTTTTTATCTCTGTTATACATTCTCGTGTTCTATTCAGTAATGTCAATCAATAAAACGAATGTAAAAAGTGCCTATTTTTAATTTACTGCTAAATGAAAATTACTGAGACTATTATTAGTTAGTTTAGAATTGAAATATGGGGTTACTTTAATCTTATAAGCGCATTTCTTTAAGCAATTGCCACTTTTACGGTGGTGTAAGCAAGAAAAGTGTGTTTATTTTTTAGTTGAGTTCACAATATCTATCTGGCATTAACGATAAAACAAAGTGAACATTTTATTTATGTTAAAATAAGTATTTAAGACTGTAGAACTTCAACAAAAAAAAAAAAAAACGGAACAGCATATATATTTACAAAAATTTATTTTTCCTCAATTTTTATTATACGATATAACTTTCGTATTATTTAAAATGTTAAAAAATAATTTACATATTTTTCATGTTTTATTTAGGATTTGGATATGAAATATACTTTTTGATATCTTAGAAAGTAAATTAAACAAAAGGTCTAGTTGCTCACCAAAATTCTTTAATATCACAGAAGCGACCTGTTTCGCTCTAACCGAATATCATAGAAGTCATAGTAGGCATAGTAGGCTTTGGATAAGCTCAAATAAATTTTGTCTGTTTTTTCAAAATATATTACACTCTATAACTTATTTTAAATATGAATGAAGATATGGCGTTTTTAGGTTTTCATTGAATATCTAGAGTGTAACGGATATGATAGATAGACGGAGAAAGTCAGTAGAGTGCCATGACACACAAACAAAATGATTGATGTATCAATGTCAAAAAATAAGCGTCTAGGAGATATATAATCGTATTACAATGATTTTTCTGGCAGTTTTTTAGTTATTTTGTTCGTTAGTTTTATTATCAGGGCTCTAAATTTGTATAATTTCCAGAGCGACATTTGTCGAAAATTTTTTTTAAAAGACAATAACTTAAAAATAATATGGATTGCTTAATCAACCAAGACAGAAAAAGTATAGAAAAAGAAACAAGTAGTCATTTTATGTTATGTACATAGAAGCCTATACAAGCACTTCTTTTAGAGTAATTCAGAATGCAGTAGGAATGCCAAAAAAACACCATTTTCTTATAGACGAGAGAAAGAAGTATTTCCTTTTAATAGTCGTCAGATTACCAACACCAAAGGTTTTAATGGAGAAACATTTAGGTATCCAATGAAAATCTTGTTATTTATTTGCTTTTTGCAATTATTGTTTAAAGCATAATTTATTAGTTTCTTATATAATAAGGTTTCCAAAGAAAGGTCGAAATATATATTGTTTTTCAAAGATACACCAACCTGGGAATTAGCACCTACAGTTCTTTTACGTACGAGTTAGTTAAGTACGTCGCAAAACAACATGCACAATACTAAGAAAACGTCAATAGCTACGTGATTTCGTCGAGATCCTTCAGCGATAAGAAATAACCAAGTAAGAATTATTTGTATCCTTCAATGTTGAATCATTAGGTACCAGTAGAAGAAACACTATCATTAGACAACAACTCATACCAAAAGGCCAACAATAACCTAGCAAGACACTGCCTGTCCTCAACGTACTTCTTATGGAACGGAGAATTTTTTGTAAAGGAATCACCTCTGTCACCTATCAACGCCAACATCTTTATGAAAGCTTTTGAACAAGAATCGCATCGCGTCTAGTGGGACAAAGCCAAAATGCTGGCTCATTTTCGTAACATGGCTCCATGGACCATAAGCACACGAAGAATTTCTGCCTCACATCAACAGTCATCATGCCAACATCAAATTCATAATAGAGATCGAAGAAAATGGTACCGTATTATTCCTAGACGTACTAGTAAAACGCATCGACGAGAACAGATTGGGTCATAGTGTATACCGTAAGAAGGCATCTATACCTTCATTCAACATCTCACCGTCATCCACAACAGAAGAGATCTCTTATCAACACGTTGTTAGGAAGAGCAGAGGAAATTAGCGACAAATATCACAGAAATGTTGTGTGATGTTTTTTACGTTGCAGCGTTGGCCTCTGATTGGCTGATTTCTTGTAACTTCCGTTTATTACGATGGAACATCGGCCTACGACAGCACCTCGCGTAATTTCCGCTTCCCGCTTCGTTGCACTAGAGCGTCGGCTTACAGTTGACGCCGTGTGACTATCGTTTATCATGTTGGAGTGTCGGATTACGGCTAGACCTCGCGTAATTTCCGCTTCCTATTTCGTTGCATTAGAGCGTCGGCCTACGACTGACCTCGTGTGACTTTTGTTTATTACATTGGAGCATCAGTCTATGGCTACACCTAGCGTAGTTTCCGCTTCCCGCTTTGTTGCTCTAGAGCGTCGGCCTACGGCTGACCTCATGTGACTTTCGTTTATTACGTTGGAGCGTCGGCCCACAGCTCTACCTCGCGTAATTTTCGCTTTTCGTTTCGTTGGGGTCTACGACTGCCTTCATGTAATTTCCGTTTCCTGTTTATTACGCTGGAACGTCGGTCTGCAGTTGTACCGCTGTGATTTCCTACTCTAACTCTAACAATTTTAATCGCGAACATGGATATCAAATCGGCAATACTTCGGAGTTACGCTCAAAAGATATATTTACTATGAGTTACGATTATTGGGAATTAGTTGGCGGGTAAATCAAGTGGATCTTGTTGCAAAGTTAAATGACGGCTAGTGCCTAAAACAACATCATGTTTAAGCATTCTTGTTTGAAAGTCACGTCATTTGCACACAATGCAAATATTAACTTTTTATGTCGACTGTAGAAAATCTATAACAAGTCACCTTGGTCAATATTCCTAGAACGCACCTCGTTAGCTAGATTCCCTTTTTAGCATAATTATCGACTAGTGCTCCCACTATAGCGCGCCGCTATTGGATTTTGGATTTTCTCTGTAATTAATCTAGCTTTGTAAGTTCCGACTGAGACGAGAACCGTATTTTACACTTGCTTGTCTCGATTGATCATTGATTCAGTACGTGTAGCTGCCGGGGCCCGCCCCCTAAAGCCGGTCTTCCGGTGGCAGCGAAGCCCGCAACGTAGTCCTATTATCCTGTCTGGAATAATCGATAGGCGGCTATGGGATTGGTATTATGTTGCTGCAAAGGCACTGGTTTTTCCTTTCTGTTTGTTTAGCAAAGAGTGGATGCATTATAAATGAGAGCGGATAAGATATTTTCCGTTGTATTTTTTCTTTGTGATTTGACAATATTATACATGCTATATTCGGTATCTCTTTTTGTGAAGTATATTGAAGAATTCATAAGTTTCCATATACTTATACAGAGTGAGTTTTTCTTAGCGATTATCTTCGCAAGATCTCTGCAAACTGCCTCAGAAAAGTTCGTTGATTTCATCGATGTGAGGGGAATATAGAATATTTACACTGAGAAAAATCAGTGTACAGAGCTATACGCAACCTGTGTAGATTTAATTGTATATAATTTCTGCATCAACTGTGCATTTTAGGACTATTCAAAAATGTTAACTCAATTTGTGTATTTTGGATTGCAGGTTTTTATAAACAAGAAATGTTTAAAAATGGCACAATGTGTATCCGTATCCGATAATCGGTTGTGTTATGTAGATGTTTACAATTTGTTGCTACGAGATGAACTTAAACTGCACTATTTTATTAAAGTTTACTGTATTTAATACCATTGCACAAGTGTACCACAACATTCCATTTTTGTACATAATTTAAAGATGAATAATGTGTAATTATGTATATTTTAGTGTAAACACAATACTTGTAACCTACACCTTCCGGTTTATAAAAATACATACGTATTAGATGTTTATCAGATTCTAAATGGATGCAAATAGTCACATTATCATCACGTGCATCATGCGTCTAGTCTATTGGTAATTGGTGTTAATTTTAGGCAAAAGTACGCACATACAAGTTCTATCAGTGTATTAGCGTTGACCGTTCATTACATTTTTCTGTGAAAGTATCAATAATTGCAATTGTAGTATAATGTGGGAGTGCGAACCTTCAATAGACAATTATATTTTTAATACATATTTGCCTCTTATGAAAGGAGTGTGTTGACTTGGTTTGATTAAAGTAGTTAAAATATTGTGGAAATTTATATAATACAAGCACCGTAATTACGCTGGAGTATAATGACAATAGTGTTTTCCCAGTGTTTGGTGCCATTCAAAATATTTTTATTTGTAAAAACACTCGAATATTGTTCTTATGTAAGGTGTTGTTCCAAACATTATCTTTTTTTCGACACGTTTACGCATACGAAGTTCTTGATAGATAGAACAATGCTTTGATAGATTTTTGATACAATTGCTCTTAAATCTCCTTTGTGTTTTGGACCAATCTGAATTCAAAAACTTACTCTCAGTAAGACATCAAAGTATAATAGGAAATAATACCTGGTGTATATTACATATTTTTGTATTTGTATTTGTCATACTAAAATAAGAACTAGTGCGTATTGTAGCAATATAACAATATACATTTTCTGTATTTTATATATGTACTGTACATCCGACGACAAGAAGTCTCACTACACCGCTTCGAGCTGAGCCTTCCCGAAGCTACTGCTGTCTCTTGCTATCTGGAGATTAGAGAGATAACAATAGGCTCGGGTAGGTTCGCCTGGGGTGATATCCTAAGATTTTCTGTCGTCGGGTCTATTTATTATCTTAAGTTCATTAAAAAGTGGCTACATTATTACATACTTTTATTTCTTCTCCTCACCCTGCATCATTTATACATCAATTAAATTTACACAATTAAATGCACATACATGCACACATAAATTTACAATAAATGCATATATTAACACAAAAAGTGTACATTTTAGCAGCAGTCGATACGATTTTGTACACAAAATATGTATACTTATTGGGGCAACATGCATTTATATCTGCACAAGAAAATGTTCATTTTCATACAACAATGTATTTATATCTACACAAGAAAATGTGAAAATGTGCACCGGAAGTATATAGTCGGGAAACAATGTGTTTATATTTTTTATATTTATTTATTTCAGTTGATTCATAAATTGTGCGTTTGAATACATTTATTTGTGCATAAGCATCTACCACAACTACAATGTTTGTTTTCACACAATTTTTTAAGCATAATAAATTTAGTAAATTGCAGACAATATGATCCTTGTAACCATCCTAAATACAATTTGTGCACAGTTAATGCACAATCTTTTCTCAGTGTAATATATGAGAAAGCCCGATGGAACTATGAAATGTTTAAACTAAATTGAAATAAATAATGATTGCAAAATTATGGAATCACCTTACATTCATTATAAAATAAAGGTAGGTGTGTGTATATCATGGGAAAAATACATTTGAAAAGTTACATTACAAATTACTACATTTAATTAACAATCTTAAAAGTATTACCGTACAAAGAGTATGCAACCAATTGCTGAGAAACTAATAAACAAAAAATGAAAAACAATCCATTCAACGAGGAGGTGGATATTTAGAATATATTATTAATTGAACTCTTTTTCTTCATAAAATCGGTTTTTGTTGACTTTATTATTTTTTATTATTATCTATATATCTTTTTTTATCTACCGTGTGTTCCCGGATGGAGTTGACAAGAGGAAAAAAATCTTTATTATTGATTTTACGACAAAAAGCCATTCTTTATAAAAAGTCCTGCTTGTTGAGTAGATAAATTAACCATCAAATCTAAGATTAAATGTACAGGCGTTCACAAATTAAGATAACATGAAAATGCTTCAACAGAAGAGCATCATTTATTGCACGTTTTGTAGTTTAAGTACAAAATTTCAATTAATTAAAGTCAGCAAAAATTACTCTACAAGGCCACCTCCAACTTCCGCACATACCTCCGCCCTTTTTTTTATAAATTCACCACAGACTTTTGCGTATTGTTTGTGGTACATTTATCTCATTCAGCGCATCCTGTATTCGTGCCTTTAGTATTTCCCGATCATGCGGCAGGTCATTTGCGTAAACTTTTTGCTTTAAAATATTCCACAAAAAAAAAAAACAAGAGGTGTCAAGTCAGGTGATCTAGCAGGAAAATTTATTGGACCACAAAGCGTCGCATGAGCAGGGCATCCGTCTTGTGCGGTAAATTATCTAGAAACGGTAATAGATAAGTTTCTAAAAGACGCACAAAACGTGTTTGATGTCATTCTCGTCAGTTAAAATATGTCCAACCATTCGATCGTAAAATAATCTGCACCAAACATTTACTCTTTTATAACGTTGACTTCGTTTTTAAATGACATAGTTTGGATTATGAATAACTTAAAAGCGACTGTTTTGTGATGAAACGTGACCATTGGTGCAGAAGGTTGTTTCATCAGTAAAGAATATCATTCTATGAAAACGTGTATCTACGAGGTAATTCTCACCAACCCATAAACAAAAATTCAATCGCCTCTCTTCATCTTCATTTTCAAGTGTATGTGGAACTGTGGTTTAAACAGCCGAATTTTTTTTTTTCTTTAAAAATTCTCTGCAAATGAGATTTACTAGTATTCAGTCTTTGTGATCGTTCCCGTAAGGATAATTTTGATGTTTCTATCACTGAATCTACTGCCAAAAGTGTAGCTGTATCGTCGTCATTGTATTTTTTCTTGGGTTTCTTAACATTTACTACAGATCCAGTTAAATCAAATTTATGCACAAGTTTGCGCAGTGCTTCGCGGGATACTGCAGTGTTTGGGAATTTTTCGTGAAACATGTCTATAGGGTATCGATACGATACGTTTCCAATTCCAAAACATTTAATCAAATAAATACGTTCTTCGAAAGTTACATACCAATATTATTAGACAATACAACAATCTTTGATCGCCAAGATTAAGTATGATTATCTATATTAATTTCCAGATAACACACTATCTCAATTAAACTTACCAACATACAATCATAATACTCAAACTTTAGACTTAAAATTTTGTATTTTAACTAATTTTGTGTTGTTAAATAACTTTTTCTGTTAACAGTAAACTCCAAAATGCAATAAACGATATTCCTCTGTTGTAGCATTTTCATCTTATCTTAATTTGTGGACATTCTGTACGTTTAATCTTAGATTTTCCGATGGTTAATTTATCTACTCAACAAGCAGAACTTTTTATAAAGAATGACTTTTTGCCGTAAAATCAATAATAAAGATATTTTTCCTCTTGTCAACTCCATCCGGAGACACACGGTATATATCTTTTTTTTTACTTAAAATAAAGTCTACTTTACACTCCCAAAATTTTAACATAACGATACAGAACACCTTGTATATCGTCAAATAGTATTTCCAGTATTTAAATCCCCTAAATCCTTATTAACGCTATATAAAGAGGTAAGGAGTGTCAAATGTAATGACAATACAAGGAGAGACGTATCTCAACTCAAATCAAAACCACCCCAAAGAGACATTTAATAAATTAACGTCAACTTCATTCATACTTTATCGCATTATCCGTCGAAAAAGGTTAAAGTGACTCTCCCTTTGTGCATGACTGCGAGTATGCTACTTTTAATTATCACTTAACACTTTCGAGTAGAACGCCACGGCGACAATGCCCGTCCTCCAATCTTATCTCGCGGCACATCCCTCGTCTCGCGTCGCGCAAAAACGACAGACTACCCGCGCCGTCTCTGGCGTCGTCTCTGGCGAGCGCTATGATTTAATTTCGCTCGAGAACGTTTCAAACTTCTCGCCGTGAATGTTGGCCGTCCCGTTTCCTTTGTCAGGCGCTCACAGTTCAGTCAGCGGCGCTCGTCGTGTTTTGCATATCTTCTCCACCTATTTAAATTGGCCGGAATTTCGCGCATTAAACGTAAAACTGGGGCCCGTTTGTTTGAAGTTGATTATTTCGGCGGTAATGCGTCAACTGAGTTCTCGGTTTTAACGGTGTTGACGACTGGCAATAAGGGATATGATCGCCAAACGTCAGCGAATAAAATACCATTCATGATTTGTCTTTTACATGCTTACCACCTTCTATTTAAAAAAATATACAGGGTGTAACAGCGGTAATGTCATAGTCTGTGGTGGTCAAATGCTAGCCCAAATTTTTGAAATCGTATGTTGAAATCCATGAATGCAGTATGTGAAAGTATATATGAAAAAAAACGACCTTACATTCACCAAAAAGTTCTTAATATATTTTAAGACTACATGTTTCGGCTTTGGTACGCCATCTTCAGGTCTGAAAAATATCGAAATCGAAGACAAAATGTGAACAGATATAATAATAATAATCTTTATTTCCACTACACAGTACAAGTCGAAATAACGTCTACTAAGAGAAAGAAAATATTTGCTTATGCACCTACAGTATTTTAATTATATACAATTAAACTAATTAAATTCAAGAAATTCAGAAACACTGTATGCCTCAATATTACATATGTAAGAATACGTCATACACGTTTAAACCTTACAAAGTTATTTTCTAATTTTATATTTGAAGGTAATTTGTTGAAAAAACGAATACTATTGTAAAGTACACCTTTGGTGGATTTAGTTAGTCGGTGTCGAGGAACATTATAATTTGTTTTATATCTTGTTGTATGTATATGTGTTTTTTCGTTATCTCTAAATAAAGTTTTGTTTTTAAAGTTAAATAAAAGACATTCATGTATGTAAATACCATACAAAGTGAGAAAGCCGCTAGATCTAAAGACGGATCGAAGTGATACGTTAAAATTCAGGCCTAGTAGTGCTCGCACCGCCCTTTTCTGTAAAATGAATATAAGATACCATAACGGATTATCGAAGCACAGTATGAATGGTATACTGCCTTCACAGTTGCATAAATACAGACTCTACTTAATATTTTTAATTGCGAAGCAAGCACCACCCAGTCTGCCACACATCTGTTCTATGTGGTGGGTCCATCTAAGTGTGTGATCTATACTGACTCCCAAGAAACGACAGGATTTTGTTAATTTTATTTTATCGTTTTCTAGAACAATATCAACTGGAGTGTGTATAGTTTCATTGATTTTAAACAATATACAATACGTTTTGTTTTCATTTATTCGTAAACCATTCTCTATAAACCATTGTTTTACAGAACGATATATATCTTGTCCAGTTTGTATTAAGGATGGAAAATCAAAACCACTAAACAGCAAGTTTGTATCATCTGCGTAATTAATGATTTTTTGATTGTTGCATGAAACGTTTACAAAAATATCATTTATAAAAATTAAAAATAATAATGGCCCCAGCACGCTACCCTGAGGAACACCAATGTCTGCGGAGAGCGTACTAGAATACGCTACGCCCGAAACACTGTTTAGTTTAACTATCTGTCGTCTATTGGTTAAGTATGACTTGAACCATTCCAATGGCACACCTCTCACACCATAACACCGAAGTTTCTCAAGCAGTAATGCATGAGATATAGTATCAAACGCTTTAGCAAGATCTTAAAAGATACCGCAAACTAAGTTATTTTCTTCCAAATTAGATAGTATCCAATTAGAGTATTCGAATAAAGCCGTATTAGTGCTTTTTCCGGAAATAAAACCATGTTGATTTTTGTTTATGAGATTATGCTTGTTGAAAAACGAAAAAACTTGTTCAGCAACCACTCAAAGATTTTTGCAATTGTTGTTAATTGGCTGATAGGCCTGTAATTTTCGAAATTGTTACGATCACCTTTTTGTATGTAGGTACTATAATTGCATGTTTGAGGAGAGTTGGAAATTGTCCATTCATATAAAACCAAGAATGTCTTGGTTCTATATCTATTGACATTTTGTCTCACTGTTAATTCGTTGTTTTTTTTGTAGTCTCTTTGTTTACCGTGTTTTACTTTGAATTATAGACATTCAAAGTAAAACACGGTATATGATTTTTTAATTTTAAATTTCGATTTCGAAATTTTTAAGACCTGAAAATGACGCCCCAAAGCCGAAAATATATTGAAAACTTTTTGCTAAATATAAAGACGTGTTTCTTAATGTACATTTTCACAATTTTTGAAATGTTTATTAGGATATATGTAGGGGAATAGATCTACAATTTAAAAATAATATGCAATTTATGCAAAGATTGAAGCATTTTTACAGTATGAAATAATTAACACATTAAATCTTCCACTCCAAATAACTAATAATTAAGAAAAAATTCACCTCACGCAGGATTCGAACCTACATGCTCTCGTTTACCGGACGAGCGCTCCACCAATTGAGCTAGCGAGATATATGTAGATTCATGCCATAAATCGACAATGCCGATACAGATCTGATATCAACACATGTCGATTTGTCGCATGAATCTACATACATCTCGCTAGCTCAATTGGTAGAGCGCTCGTCCGGTAAACGAGAGCATGTAGGTTGATATTCAAAAATATACCTGATATATCTAGAATTCTCTCTTTCTAACCAATGACATATGTTAATATTTATATTTTTTTATCAGTTACGGATATGTTGCCTAAGTGGCTGCACATGTTATGTCTCCTAAATCACTAACTTGTATATTATTAGAGTTTTATTTTGTTAAATATTGAATTTATAGTTTAATTTTATGCATTTAATGTCTCAAATGCTTTTATTAATAAAAAAACAAATGCAAATATCAATAACATGCACAATTTATTGTCTGAAATTATATCAAAAATATATAAAGAGTGTACGAACTCTTATCCAAGGTGAGTATACTTATTTGAAAAGTTTAAATCAAACTACTATCCAGCATATTTTCTCAAAACACGCAAATTCTCAAAACTTTTAAATCTCCCGCTAACATAAAATGAATTCACCAACCATATATGTCTACCAACCTATACGTATAAAAATTTAAATATCAATTGTCATTTACAAATATGAAGAGTAACCCCAAATGTTCGAAATGTTAAATACTTATTCACACAGAAATTCAAAGATTAATTTGCTGATATCCCGCGAACATCAGCTTGCATACACTCCAAAATACTTCAGGATGGAATTCCCTTCCTGTGATAAACCTTAAATGTTGTAGAAAAGACCCACATCAGAAACACAACGCCAGTATTGGAAAATCCAGAGATAAATCTCCTTCAAAGCATTCAAAGTGTATAGTTATACTCAAAACAGCAGAGACATGTATGATTTCACATGAGAAAATGTACAAAAGTATGTTAACACAGCAAATTTCTTCTAATGTTGAAAAGTCTTGACGTTTCTTCTATAAATTTTTAGGTTGATGGTAAATATATCGATTTACAAAGAAAATCCTCTTCGATGTCGGATTACTACAGAAATATGATTTAATTGGTTTCACTTGATAAAAATAAAACAGTTTTCAAAGAAGGTTTTTTTTTATCAACAATCACCTCGCCTCCATGGACCCCAACTCACTTATTTCATACGAACTATACTGAGTATACACCCCTTTGAAATATTATCGAAACCTGGGAAAATTATTTTGAAACCATACAGTTATCAGACGATAGATTTATACATCCAATTGCCACGACTACGATGCAAATTAATTAACACCCAAAAAATATACTGGATTTACAAACAGGTGTGTATATAAAATAATAATTACGTCTGCTATGGTTGCATGATTCATCCTATGTATATATCACAACAATATTGACGTCCAAACGGACACAGTTCACCCGAAAAACACTTTAATTATTAACGCAAACTACTTATTTGAAATTTAAAATTTACGTTTATTAACATTATTCATAAAATCATAATTTATTTCTATACATAATCATTTCAAATTTGTTATATCAGAGTATAAATATTTCTTCATTTCTCCCAGTCTAGAAGGTTAATACGCCTAATCCATCTCTACGCTACAAATTTGGGTAATTATATATTTTAGTAAATCGATTTCAAGCCCACCAAATTCACAATTACAACGCTTGAATTAATGGCGGAATTCGTCCAATAAGAAAACCCCGTTCCGTAATGTAATTGCTAGGCCTTTTCGAGAATTAACTCCGGGTCCTGTTTCCGGTAGATGCCGCCACCACCCATTCCTAAATAAATCGTCTTAACGTCAGGATTACTAGTGCCCTTTGCGGAAAACTGATCGATCAAGCAGCGAAATTGACGTTATATAGGGATAGCCTTAAATTTGCTGCGAATAATTCCTCTGGTCGAATAAAATAGAAATTATGTTTAGTTCTATAATGAATTTTCTCGGCTATGGGAAAAGTTTTCAACGCCACCACACCGATTCCATATTGTTCTGTATGTATGACGGTAACTAGCACCCTTGTTAGTGCAACAACTGTATAGGTTACTCCATTAGTGTGTATAGTTACAAAGCAGATATCCGTAATTAGCTTAGAATACGCGGTATTGTGTGCGAACGCGAGAAAATTAGCATTTCGGTTTAATCTGGAGACCGATTCGGCGTGTAATTCACTTTGCAATCTAATCTTTGTGTGTGGCCGTTGCATTGATGGTGTGGAGTGCGGGAGAGCCGTTGAAACGGATATGCAATTCTCTAATATGTGGGGAGAGATGCGTTTAATTTTGCGTATAGCATAGAATGGATCTCGCAATCGAGACTGTTAACCGGATGCGCTTGTGTTACAAACTCGTTAAATGTAAATGGAGTACAGTAACTGACAAATTTTAATTTTTATTAAAACAGTGGCAGATTTGCCGTAGTTTTATTTCAAACAAAATTAAAGATAAAATTACTTCATGGAATAATTATCAAAATAGTTGAGTGTAGGTTTTCATAACCATAACCTATATGGTGAATGTGTCTTTCGGGTGTTGTCCCATTGTTACTTTTTTGGTTATTGTTTTTTTTCCTGTCTACTGCAAGCAATACATATTTTAATCTACTGTAACGCTACAGAGTAGCATACAGCCCGGTTTAAAAAAATATATTTTAAGTGTGAATAAAATGTTTTTTTTTTAATGACAAAGTTCGAAATGTGAACCTGTGTAAAATCAGACATAAATCTAAGGATATTCTTATCTCAGGTAAGTTACGTGAGTCCGCTTAATTAACAACAATAACGTTTTACTAGTAATTCCACCTTTTGCAATATAAATTCATTATCGAGAACATGAATACGTCTAAATTAAATTTCAAAATTCCCGCGTTTTCTGAACGTTCAAACGGGAGTTATGTTATACTTAAACGACATGTGAATCAGAATGACCAACCTTGATGGTAAAAATTACTGGATATTCGTTCGTACCACAAATACATATCAAATACTTATTCCTAGAATACTACCAACTTATACAAATTTTCCCCAAGTAATTGCAAACCGTTCAGCAATGATACAAACAAATTCCTAACCCCAAAATTTGCTGAGCGTATTAATAATGGAATTTCTTATAAGTATAATTAAATTTAGATTAGAATTGAAATAATACGTTTATTTTTAGGTAGATATGACGAGGAATACCTTCTACAAGGACGAATTCTGCGGACATATGTGTAGTCAGGAATAGTCGGGTGTCTGATAGGGGCCCTGGTCCATCGTAGGTACTTCAGATCACGGATGATGGCTCGATCAGGACAGGAACATTACTCGGGAAAATCGTCGTTGGAGAAAAATTACCGAAAAGGTTGTAGGTAATTTGAATAATATTTATGTGATAAACTTTGTTTAACAATTAACAATTATTTTTAGGTTATAATTTGGAATAAAGTTGGGCTTTTTTAAAATAGCCGTTAAATTTTACGAAACAAATTGAGACACGTCTGTCTCTGACGAAGGTTGGCTGTTGAATGATTTTGAATTGAAAACTTTTAACCGACTTGAAAGCGATTGTCTTCGATAAGGAGTACAACTGTCGCAGAATGTCCGTTAATTTCACCGAAATGAGGGGAATATACTTTGTTTAATACATGAGAATGCTCATGTGACCGAATGGACTGTCGAATGTTTAAATGAAATAAAAATAAATAATTATTGCAAAATTCTGGAATCACCTTACAATTAAAATATAATAAAGGTAGGTGTCTCTAGATCATGAAAAAAATACATTTAAAATTTTTAAACACTTATTACTATGTTGATAGCGGTAATGAATTATATTTGTTCATTATCTGTAAATGCACGCTTGAAAAATTCATGATGATGTTTTGGTAATGTTATTAAATTTTTAAATCTTAAATTAACATTATGCACATCTGTGCGAAAGGTAATCTTTTGGTATAGATAAGGTGGTAATTTATCAATTATAATTTTATGATATAAATATACTGCAGGATAAAATCTCCTAATTTGCATATTTAGCCAATTGATTCTTGCCAATGTATAGGAAATTCTTTGATACTTCCTAATACTAAAAATGAATCTCAAACAAGCGTTTTGCATTCTCTGTGTCCTAGATCTATCCAAAGCATCAATGCAGGGATCATATACACTGGCACAATAATCAAAGTTTTACAGTATTAAGGTATTACATAAAATACATTTGATCCTATTTGAAAGACATCCACGACTACCGTATAATACCTTTAGTTTGCCATAAGCAGACTGAATGAGTTTGTTTACGCGCTGTTTAAATCGAAGTTTGATGTCTATCAGCACTCCTAGATTTTTCAAACATTCAGACTGCTGTACCTGCATGTCATCAATGGGTAATACTATTACTCCGCGACACTGCACTTCGGAGACTGTCTTTGCCGAATAGTTGCATAACTGTTTTGGATGAATTGATGTATAGACAATGCTTCCTGCAGACATCACTCAGTCCCTGTACATCGTCCTGAAACTAGTGTAGTGCGTGGTTCTGACTCATAGCATTGAAGGTGACGTAAACTTGCGTATCGTCGGCATAAAGGTGGTAGTTGGAAGTTAAATTTACGAATAGATTAGAGGTGTAAAACAGAAAAGAAGGGGTCCGAGAATGGCCCTCCAAAGTGACTCTCCGACTCCTAAATTCCAGGTACGAGGCAAAAAAAAGTATGGCTTCATCACCAATTCCAATATATATCTATATAATAGGCATCTATTATCTATAACTATCAAATTATAATGAAAAAATAAGTGGCTTTACTGTGACCACCCACACTTTTTTCACTATTAAAGGGAAATGATAAAACGTGAAGATAGAAACTGTTTTTGGTAAATTATTATTTATTATTTTAAATTTAATTTATTATTTATAAAATATAAATATTCAATGGGTTGTTCCTAAAAGCTCCAATGGTAATTCTGTAAACGTAAAACGAAAACGAGCAAATATAAAACAGCTGTAAAAGAGCCAGACGGATAATATTTTCACTCAGGACGTGTGCAAATGTAGCAATGTAAACACGAAAATAATTCACAATCAAGCTCTTCGTGCGTCCGCTCTTATTCCATTCACCTACCCATTTCGGTGCAAAAAAAAAAAAACTGCAAAACTGAAATCGGTAGAACTCTGTAATCATGTCTAGTAAGGATACAATAGAAGAATAAAAACTTCCTATTTACGAGGAGAACGTAAAGTTGACAGATTTAAAAGGGAGAAAAGCCATTCAGAATATGGAATAGGGTTTTAAATAAAATTGCGAAAATATATTTATCGACGGTCTAAATTTGGAGATTAAAATGGCTACAATAACTTAATATTTAACATCCAAAAATTTTACGGTTATCGTCCTAACGAATAAATGAGCTGGGCGTCTGGTTCCGGGGCAGGCAATGATAAAGTTGGAGTCGCAATTACCGTTGGTAAAAATCGGGGTCGCCCGTAATGGCCGAGGAAGTCCTCTGAAAATTGCAAATTATTGCGACAGTGTCTCCTTTAACGTGCTTGTATATTACCAAAAACACTCTAGGGTGTATATGTGGATTTATTTAACGTTTCCATTACCCGGATTACAAGATTTTTACTCTTGTTATACACGAGCAAGGTAATTATAATAATTACATTTGTAATTAATCTAATTTTCAGTTCATACAACTCTAGATTAGACTTTCGTATCCAATATTACTTCATTACTTGTTGCATGTTATTTACACTGTGTTAGTTAATGTTTCTGGCGGCATTATTGCAGCAATGGCAGAGTGTGTGTTTTGAGTCTACTAGATTTCAGTTAAAAGTCTACATTTGATTGAGGATTGTTTATGTCTATATTATTACTCAATGGAAATTAAATATTTTGAAATAAAATTTGTTTTAATTGTTCCACCACGTTTTGCACAGCATTTAAAAGTTGGGCTGGCGATACTACATCTTTCTCGATTTCTGGAAGACATAAGAGTGTTTTTAATTCAGGCCATAGCTTTAACCATGATTTTTGTAGAGTAGTGGTTTGAACGGCATTCCAACTTTCCGCAGCAGCGTGAATAGCATCTCTAATGGTCCACTACTTCCAAAACATTTTCAGGCTACAATCTTGTTCTAGAAGAGACCATAGCATGGCTTTCCTAAAATTTCGTTTCACTGCCTCTATAACGTCCTGGTCCATAGATAGATAGATAGATACATTTATTTTTGCAATTTTACCATTACATCAATTGTCATAATGTTTTAGCTTTCACGTGGTGAATTGGTCAAAGTATATATAAAAAAAGAATACAAAAAACATATATAAAAACATTACTAAGTCAATAGATAAAATTATAAAAGATAATAAAACAAGAGCACTTAGAAGGGGCAACAGAACAACACAACATATACTACTATAGGAACTGCAGGAATTCGGATACTAAATATGGCTCCACATGCATCAGTATCCTTCTCAACTCCCTGACGAAAGGCACAGACGGAAGCTGTCTTATTTCCTCTGGAAGGTGATTATAAAGCTTGGCTCCCCAGAAGTCCACTGACCTCTGCGTACAGTTGAGCCGGTGGTGTGGTCGCCTCAAATGATCCCTATTCCTTGTGGCATATTCGTGGTAAGAACCGTTCGCGGTAAATAAGTTCTTGTTATGGGTGGGTGTAAGTGACGACGGACATAATATACTGTGATGCCAGGATAAGTATATTCTCCGACTAAAAAGTGATCTGCAACTCGAGTTATATTCAAGGTTACACAGAATTCTGATAGCTTTTTTTATGCAGTACAAATACTCTGTCCGCCTCCGTCGACATTCCCCAAAACATTATACCATAAGAGAGAATGGAGTGGAAGTATGAATGATAGACGATCTTAGCTGCCTCATTGTTCGCAGTATATTTTATTCTCCTTATGGCAAACAATGCAGCAGATAGTTTGCCGCATAGGTTCTGTATATGTTGGTGCCACTTTAAACCACTGTCGATCGTAATGCCCAGAAAGTTTGCGCCAGACAGTTCTCCGCTCCTAGTGGAAAATGTTATAGTTTTTGTTTTCTCATCATTTAATTTCAGGTTGTTTGCGGTTAGCCACCGCTCTACGTTTTCCACTACTATCTCAGACGCTTGCTGCAGCATTGAGGGATTAGCTGCACGTACCAGCAATGACGTGTCATCCGCGTAGAGGCAGACCTCACATGCTCCGACATTGGTTGGAAGATCGTTCATAAGATCGAACATAAACTAGAAAGAGGAGAGGCCCCAGGATGAAGCCCTGCGGAACGCCGGATTTAATCTCTCCGAGGGAGGATCGTATATCTTTCCAGTCCGTTAATTGCACCCTGCCAGCAAGGTAAGATCTCAGAAGGTCCAATGGAGTGTCTTTAATTCCATAACTCTCTAGCTTCTCTTGCAAGATATTGTGATTCACGGAATCGAAGGCCTTCGACAGGTCTAAAAGCGTCATCTGGGCCGATGCGCCTGATTCGAAGGCGTCGTGAATCTTCCGAACTAACTCTAATACGCCGCTAGTGGTTGAGCGCGTCCTCCTATAGCCATGTTGCTTATGTGACAGGTAGTTGTTGTCCTCAAGATATTTGCTCAATCTCGTCGCCATTGCTTGCTCAAAAATCTTCGACAGTGATGGTAGTATGCTAAACATAGGCTGTAGTAGCGAGGTAACATTGGGTGGCCGGGACTGTACTACAGGTAATTAACTAAATAAAAGGGTTGTAATTGAATTCCAGTTCATTACGTCGGTGCAATCTTTCCGCTGTTGGAAGAAACAACTCCACGGTGTGCGAGGAACCGAGGAGCTATCTGGAGAGACGCACAGCTGTAGGAACTGAAAGGACACGGGAAGGTTGCCTCTTTTAAAACCAGAAGGATAATAAAAATAATCAACAAAGCCTGGGACTGCTTCCCAGGTCCTGCTCCTAGAGTAAGGGTTTTCCTTGGTTTTATTTCACTCCCTGGCAAATACTGGAAGATAACGAAACTCATTCCATTAGTGGCAACACAAATAACTGATAGCCAACTGTTATGTTCTGGATTCTGGATTGTTGGTGGGAAGGTGGCTAGCCACGCGCACTTAGGCCACTCTAACCGGGCCCATTGTGCTACCTTCCCTAGGCGGGTTACTCACCCGCAGCCTACTCCAGCCAACCCAAACGAAAGATGGACTCGAGCAGCGCAGCATGCGAGCGCGCCAACCAAAGCTGGCCATACTGGGCCAGAACTCCCCAGCATGGAACCTCCTAAGTTGGGCAAGCGCCGGACAGTCACATAAGATGTACTCCGGTGTCTCGTCCTCTAGGTAACATGGACGCAGAGTGGGCTGCTAGTCAGTCCTATGCGGTGCATGTGTTTATTAAGCTTGCAGTGGCCAGTCAATAGCCCTACAACTTGACGTAGTTTACTGCGAGACAGCTGCAGACAGTATCTTGCTGTTCTGGACGACAGCCTGGAGATGGCTTTGCGTGCCTGACAGCAGGTACTTATGGGATGCCCGTTTATCTTCGTGTACAGTAGTGGTCCATTGATTTATTAGGCTGTTGAGTGTAGCCGAAGAAATGGGAAGAACAGGCTCCGGTCCCATGTAAGGAGAACAGGAACCCCGTCTCGCCAACCTATCGGCAGCCTCGTTTCCCAGATTACCTTTATGACTTTTAACCCATCTGAGTATCAAGTCATTATCAATAGCGATCGCTTCTAAGGCATTGTGACACTGAAGTACTAGGCCCGAAGCGATCTTATAACTACTAAGGGCTTTAAGGGCAGCTTGGCTATCACTGTAAAGGGCAATGCGTCGTCCCTTAATACCCCTTGCTAAAATTTCTTCGGCACCATGCAGGATCGCCAAACCCTCCGCTTGGAAACCGTAGCGAACCTATCTAGTGCCAACTCTAAGTTGAGTTTCAGGTCTGGAGGGAAAACTCTCGCACCTGTTCCTGTTTTTGTCTTTGATCCTTCTGTATAAGACAGCAATCAAGGTAGTGATTCGACGCAGGGGTCGAATGAACGCGTAGGTCTTGCCAAGCAAACATGGGAGGCACACAGTCTTTCGCGCACCAAGGAGAGGCGCTTTACGATGCCCCCTGATGATGCTCGCGATTCCCCCACTCCCCGATCAGAATACCCGCGACCGCAAACTTATAGCCGCTCTAAAAGCCGTCTCCTCCACGAACAGATCCAGGGGAGGGACACATAGGGGGCTTCCATTGCCGCCGTCGGCGTAGTGCACATTGCCCCCTGTAATGCTATGCGCTGCAACAAGCATCAGGTCATTCCTGGCTACTACTCGTCTCACCCTTGGCCACCAGGACGAGGCACCCATAAGTTAGCATGGCCTAATTATGGCAGTGTACAACCACAAGGTAATTTTCGGAGAGAGCCCCCAAGTCCTACCCAGCACGCGACGACACTGCCAAAAGCCTTACATGCTATATCGGCTTTTGGTTTTGACATGTTTGCTTAAACTCAGTTTTCTGTCAAAAAGTGACTGTTATATTTTCGTTATATTATTAATAATCATAGGGAATTATTAGTTAGAGTAGGAATATTTTCAATTGTTGTGGAATCCATATAGTATTTAGAATAGGTAGCCTCGTGTAGTTCTTTTAGGTGAAGGGGTTTAAGGTGATTTGTAATTAGTTAGTTTTTCATAAATAAAGTGGACAAAGCTGCGTACGTTTTTTTTTTGTACGACGCATTCATAATTCTTGTCTGAAAAGGTTAATTGATTGTTAAACAAATCAGTTCAAATAGAAAAATCTAACCTACAGCCTGTCTATTGTCTGATATCTCGAATTGCAATTCATTTCCGATTATTTTCCGAATAATCAACCTTTGCCCGTATTCCCCGTCCGAAAATCGCCGCGGCCGAAACGAAAACGCAGCCCTTTAATCACCCAAAAACTATCGGCGCACAATCCGCCCCGTAATTCAATCGCAAAATTATACGCCGGCCCGCACCGCCTAACGCGGCCATCAAGCGCACGCTTTTATTTAATTATCATATCGTAACGGCCGATTACGTGTCGATAATAGGAAATTTATATAATAACGGGGCCCGGATCGCTCCGGGAAACATCAATCTAAGACCACTCTAATCGAGCCGGCCGCCCGGAAACGGTGTACGCGCCGAATTTATGAACGCGCGCCCGCTGGGAGCGCCAACGTGGCCACCGCAAAATTCGTTTTGCAGAGTCCGCGACGACCGTACTAACTTTTAAATTTACTCCACTATCTCATAATAAATGTCGCGATAAACATTCATTTGAAACGTTACCGGTATAATGGATAAAAAAAAAACAGCGCCATCTATTAGCGAACTTTGTAAATTAACACATCAACAGTGATTTCTAGTTATCTGTCTCACACTGAATTTTTTTTTTAATCTGTTTTAATGTAATTAGGGAGAGAGCCCTGTTTTTTTGTCAGTCGTTGTGGATGATATAAAACGTACTCGCTTTTCGACAACTCGACCAACTCGAACGTTTTGAAAAATTGACGCCATATGCAGATAAGTCGGCGAAAAACTCCGTCGCCATAAAAAGCTACGCTTCAGGAAGATCGCGCGTTAATAACGGCAATTTGTCGGGTGGATATACGTGTTGTTTGTTTTCGGCATCGAGTCGAGGGTTCCTTTTTGATGGATGTGTTGACTTTGTGAAGCGGAAGTCGAGGAAAAAACACGGTTATGTTTGTGTCTGCGCGTGATATCTGTTGCGAAATTTGGCTCATACGTTAACTGATAATTCCTCGCGAATTAATATTAAAATGTACAGTGGAATTATAGAGGAGTTGCTATAGGACATTATTATAGACCGTCTATCAAATTTTGTAATTTTAAACTTCCTTTTCAGATGTCTAAGCTTTGGTAACTTTTATTGGTTACTTAGTTTTTCGTATTTTTATTCCTCAGGTCAACAACAAGATAAAAAAGTGCACAAACGTAAATACAGATAAGCAAATTACATTAAATATTAAATATATTACAATAATATGTACAGCAATGAATTACCATGAAATAGTCGATTTGTTTAACGGAGTTTTCGGCTTATTTGTTGAAAAGGCACGTGAAATAAATATATGAACAATATAATATAAATTCACCGATTAAATATTCAAGGGGGCAGCATTAAATTGAGCATGATAGTAGAACAACAAAAATAATCTCACCTCGAAATTAATTGGCTTTAGGCTGTCGTCTTACCGTCGGCTATCGCGAACTAAAGTCGTGTCACACCCTGGGGACGACAACGAGCGATAGTTCGACGACAGAAAAAAAAAGAAATACGATTACGCGACGCGTTACGCCTCGGGGGGGGGGGAGGCGGCTACGATCGGTAATTGAACGAGGGGCAGAGGAACTATATTCATGTCACACCTGAGGGACGACAATGAACTATAGCCCTACGTGAGCGAAAAAAAAAAACTATATTCGTGTCACACCCGAGGGACGACAACGAAGAATAGTCTCACAGGATCGGAAGAAAGCTATAATCGTGTCGCCCTATAAGACTACTTATAAGTGTGCGGAAATTCAGCACGGGCGTAAACACGGGATAAAACGTGCTGCTGTGGTATGTCTCCCCGGTTGTGTGAACTCTTTGCTGTTTTATTTCCAAGGTCATGTTTTGGCTTTGACGCGCGCAGATTCTCACTAATTTTACTTTTTACTTTGAATTTAGTAGTTTTGTTGGATAATTAATTGTTCAGTTAGTTAGTTCATTTTTCTTTGATTATATGTTTAGCATTAGTTTATCTTTTTTATGTCCTTCTTATAAGCGATTTCTTTGTTTGTTTGCGGCCGTTGCAGAGCGCGCGCAATCAGCTGTTTTGTATATACCCGTGAGAGGCGACGTTAGGGCTGAGAGTCTGAATAGTGACGGGAGTTTATAGTTGTAAAATTTTGAGATCTTTTATTTTGCCCATTTTTACGATTTTTCATTTGTTTCGGTTTATTTTAATTTTTAATCAGTATTCAGACTTCTCTTCTTATTTTGTGCCACAATTTAAGTAAGTTTTTGTTTATTAATATTCGTTTTTAGAAGAAAGCGCGTGTAGAGTTTAAATTTTCCGTTTTTTTTTTGTTAGTTATTATTTAATATTATTTTATCACCTCGGGAAGGTAAGTGAAGCTGAGAGAGCTTGTTTTAATATTTCATTTTTTTAATTTTGCTTATTTCTCCACGTTATTTGAATTAAATTTTTAGTTTGCTTTGAATTTTTGAAACCACGTGGAGTTATTTTTTTTGTATTGAAATTCCTTCTAGAACGAATTCACATTTGTTTGCTGAAGGATTTGAATTGTCTTCTTTAATTTTAGTTTCACGCAGGGTTTGTTTTAATCCAGGACCTTCAGTCCACGTTTTTTTTTAACCCTGTTAATTGTTACCAAATATATTTTTTTTTTTTTTCTTTTCAATAAAGTTATTAATTAGTATCACCTTAATTAGTTCTTTATTTTTAATTCTGCCATTTCAATTTTTGGGGATTTTAAAGAAAGTAAATTTATCATAAGCCCACTTTTAATTTTTAAAGAAATTTCCCTGAGATTTTAGAATCTCTAAAAGAATTTAAATTCATTTTTGCTGAGCTAGCTAAATTAATTTTGTTTTTTTTATTTTCCCTTTACTTATATGCTTGGACCATCAGTTCACAGCATATATTTTTGGCAATCCCAACGTGCGGCGCGATATTATTGTAATTGTAATTAGTAAGATTAGGATCCCGTGTTTTGAATTTGTGAGAATTTCGCGTTGCTCAGACAAAACTGATTTTTTTTTTCGTGTGTTTAAAAACTTTTTATATACACCGCTGCTGGAATGAATATGGACAAGCTCACCACACAACAGGAAGTCTACGTTCCGAAAGACCAGACGTGGCGGAATCCAAGAACTATTGGCAGTGAGGATGAGTCGGATGTGGCAGGAACAAACAAATCGTCAATGGGAGATTCGGAAGTTGAGGACAAGGAAAGGATGGAGGATGTGCGTATGCAGAAAGACGAGGCGGAAAATTCAAAGGAAAGTATTAAGAGTATGAATGACATGATGGCAATGATGAGAGAAATGATGCAGAAGCAAAATGATTGTTTAAAAAGATTAGAGGAAATTGTAGTTGGTAGTAAAGTCGAGGTTGACAGAATTGATAAGAATGTTAAAGAAGTAGAAAGTAAAGTTTTAGATACACAGTAAGAAGCACGTCAAATCAAATTGCGATAGGAATTTTGTCATCAAGAGATTTAGCAAGATGAAGAATAAATGGGATGAGAGTGGAGAGTATGGTTGAGGATAAAGTAAAGGCTATAGAAGGTGAGATCAAAGAGAAAATAGCAGAAAGTGTGGAAAAAGCAGAAGAGGAAATTTTCAAAAAGATATTCAGAATGAAAGAAGTTCCAAGTATTTTCAACTTACAATAGTCCTCAATTTTTCATTGCCTGTGCAAGTGGAGCAGCTACCGAAATTTTACGGTTTAGCAACTCACAATCCGATGGCTTTTCTGAGAAACCTGAATGATTTTGTAGAGTCCATTCCTGGAGACCGGAATAAATTGCAAGTTGCCAGGAGTTGCATGAAGGATGAAGCTCGGACATGGTTTGAATTTGTCGCAGATGATATAACCACTGGAGCAGTTCAAGGAAGCATTTGAGGCGCAATATTGGAGTCAGTCAATACAGCTAAGGGTGAGAACAAATTTATTCTTAGGCGCATATAGAAAAGGTGGTTTAGACAGTAGAGAAGTGTATGTCATAAAAAAGATCAATGTCCTTAAATATTTATCACCTTCAATATTAGAATCAGATTTAATCACTCAATGTCCAGGCATTTTTGAACCTGAGGTCACGCAAGCTGTTGCGATGCAGAATATAACCTCTATTAGCCAGTTTTTGGAACTAATTAAGAGATTAGACTATGCGGAACAAAGCAATGTCAATTCTTGGAATACGCGAAGACCTGAAAATAATGTCAACCAAAATCAGGCATTTGTTAGTTCGCAAAGTGACGGATTCAAACGTCAACAGTCTTCACGGTTTAACGTAACGCCGAGACCAGCTCCCTATGCCAACAGGAGTCAGGGTATTAATCGTAGAAATGGTGAACGTCAGAGTTCAAACAATGATAGAGTGAACGTGCCTCAGCTAATAAATGACCGTCGTTCAGGTGATCAGACAAGGTCAAACACAAATCAAGTGGCTTCCCCACACTATGTCAATAATTATTTTAAGTCAGCTGACAGAGATTATAGCAGAAGACCAGGGCAAGGGTCTACAAATTGTAATGTTAATAATGTAGAGATTAAAAGTCAATTGTCAAACAATACTGGTACTATACCAAAAGACACAAGGGTATCTTTTAAAGCGGAAAAAGCGGTATCAGGGCGGATGAATTAGTGGATGAGCTCGAGGGAAGGATTTTTAATTGAACCAACCAAAAAGATTAAATTGTACACCATGATGCGGATGAGACGATAAGATCTATGAATTTAGAATTGCACATATTAATGTTAGATTTGGGAATAATGATTATAAATGTCTTGTTGATTCGGGAAGTGAGGCTTCATTTTTGGATGAGGAAGTTATAAAAGTATTAGAAAGAGAGATTTAGGGAAATTCATTTCCAACTCGAAAAATCACAATAGTATCAGCTACAAAGAAAGTGATTGCTGTTATCAATAAAATTTTTTGTTACTGAATATAAACTTCACAATTTTAATTTCTGGGAGAATTTATTTCTGTAAGAGGATTACGCAGACACGGAATTATTGGGATTGATTTACTAGACAAAATGAAAGCAATTATAGATGTAGAAAGGAAATTTGTTTCAGATAGAAGGGGAGAGATTTAATTGGTGTTCTGAAACTCCTGATGAGGAAAGTAGTTAATAATATAAGCAGAGAAAAGGAAAATGAAAATGATGAATGAGAGAAAAGAGTGATAGTTTTAAGAAGGTTATACAGAGTTACGGAAAAGTTGTTGAAAGTGATGATGTACAAGGTGTAGTTTTATCTGAAGAGGATAAGGAGGTTAAAGTTATTGGAGAGTCAGAGTTAGAGTTAGTTGAAGTAAATAATTCCCAGATAGAATCCCCAGATGATGTTGATGAAATTGAAATTAATTGTGATGTGAAGTTTGAATCGGAAGTTAAAGAAATTTTGAAGCAGTATGTATCCCAGTAATAAAATTCCCTAGTTTTGCTGTTAATTATGAGCACTCTCTTGAGGTGGATGAGTCAAAGCCTTACAAGATCAAGAATTATCCCATTCCCAAGGCCATGCAGGAGAAAGTAAGAGAGGAAGTTTCCCAGATGCTTCGAGATGGTGTGATTGAGCGTGGCGTTACTAAGTATATCAATCCTTTGGTCGTTGTGAAGAAGAAGGATGGAGACATTCGTTTGTGTCTAGACGCTCGACGTCTTAATGAGCGCACTCGTCCGCAGTTTGAGACACCGATCACGGTGGAAACGTTATTAGCAAGGTGTACAAATGCAAATTATTTTACGAAACTAGATCTTAAGAGCTCTTTTTGGTTGGTACCTTTGGACAAGGCATCTAGAAGATTTTGTGGTTTTATGGTTGATGGTAATGTTTATCAGTTTAAGGTTGTACCTTATGGTTTGAGTAGTTTCGGCTGCCGCTTGATACGCGCTATGCAACAAATTTTAGAACCATTTAATTCATTTGTAGCACATTATATTGATGATATTTTAATTTTAGCAAAAGTTTAGATGAGCTTTTTACATTTACGCAAAGTTATTGAGGTTCTTGCAATGAATGGTCTGAAAGTGAACCTTCGGAAGTGTGAATTTATGAAACGTGAAGTAAAGTTTTTGGGGTATGATTTATCACAGAATCATGTGAGAGTAGATGTATCTAGGCTAGAAGTCATTAAGAAGTACCCTAGACCTAGTAGTGTTAAGTTGTTGAGAGGATTTTTAGGAATAATAAATTATTATAAGAGATTTGTACCAAGATTAGCACACATCAGTGCACCTTTATTCCAATTGTTGCGTAAGAATGAGAAATTCAGTTGGACAGCTGAGAGAATAGCTGCGTTTGAAAATGTAAAGTCAGAATTTCACAAGTCGTTATGTTTACTGTTACCAGATTTTAATAAGGAATTTTTGTTACGTGTCGATGCCAGTGACACAGCCATTAGTGGTGTTTTAATTCAAATTGGTCAAAGTGGAGAGGAACCAATTTGTTTTATTTCCAGAATCCTTAAGAGCTATGAGATGAGATACACTGTTTCAGAGAAAGAGATGCTAGCCGTTGTCTATGCAATAAGCAAATTAAGATTTTATTTGCTTGGTAAGAAATTTATTGTAGAATCTGATCATGTTGCCCTCACCTCGTTAATGTCAACACGGTTTTCGAACAACCGCATTTATCGTTGGTCACTGCTACTTTCCGAGTATGTTTTTGAAATTCGACATATAAAAGGAGAACTTAATGTAACAGCTGATGCATTATCTCGTATGCACAGTTTAAAAAGCCATTTTAACCATGTTGAGTTAAATACATATAATATGTATGAAGCCGAGGGGTTGTTTGACTTTGTCAGAATAAATGAGATTCAACAAGATGAATGTTTCAATGGTATACGAGAGGCATTAGTTCACCAAGATGTTTATAAAGAGTATGTGATCAGAGATGGCGTTTTAATGAAGAGGTTACGTGATCAATTCAACGTTGTATTAACTGAAGTGTATGCTCGTCAAGCAATGTTACTGATTCATGAATCCCTTGGACACATTGGAGGTCACAAAGTTTGGCTCACGTTCAGAGAAGCTTTCTTCGCTGTCAGAGACAAGAACATCGCCAAGGACATTGTACGCTCATGTCTTCAGTGTCAACTTGGAAAAACGAAGAACCGAACTTGTCAAGATGTTATCAAGAGCATCGTTGTGGACAACAAACTCGACCTAGTTGCCATCGATTTTCTTGGAAATTTAATTCCTGGATCATTTGGATACCGGAACATTTTTGTGATGGTTGATGTGTTTACTAAATTTGTAAGACTTTTTCCCACTAGATATTATAATACTGATACTGCTATTAGATGTATTGATAACTTTATCATGCATCAAGGTAAGATGCGACGCATTCTAGCCGACAATGCGACATATTTTAATACTCATCGTTTTACTGACGCCATGTTAGAGCGTGATATAAGAGTGTCTTTCTGTTCTATACGTCATCCTTGTGGAAATCCTTGCGAGAGATACATCCAAGAAGTCGTGAAGTTCCTCCGAATGCAGACTCACCAACGCCACACCGACTGGGTTCGTCATGTCCAGAACATCGAAGATTGGATCAATCAAACTCCTAACACCACCACGGAGGAATGTCCTTTTACGTTGATGTATGGAAGGATGCCCAGCCGTCCCTGGAATCTTTTAGAAGAGGATGTGTACCTCGAGGCTCGCACTGATGAAGCCAGAAGGAAACTGCAGCTCCGTGGAGATCGTTACGTTCGCCAGGAGAACGCGAAGGTCGTCAAGCGTACTCGGTTCGAAGTCGGTGATGCTGTCCTAGTTCGTCGGTACCGTGTGGCCAGACGTGATCGGCAGCTCTGCCAAAAACTTGAACTACCGTTCGTGGGACCGTATAGAGTGGCTAGAGTTTTGATGGAGTCACTTATGAACTCATTCGTTGGATGGTATGCAGAACAAGGGGCGTACCACATTTCAGCACTCCAGCACTTCCACCACGACCCGGGTAGGTTCATCACCCGTGAGTGACGTTTTCACCCCTGTGTGCGGAGATACTGTTTTGTTTGTTTTGTGCGAGACACTATTGACTTTTGTTTTTTTTTTCGTGTGCGGACAATTTTTAAGGAGAAACACTCTATTTTCTCCGAAACTTTCGTTTTCCCCTTAAGAATTGGGAGATGTGCTGTGGTATGTCTCCCCGGTTGTGTGAACTCTTTGCTGTTTTATTTCCAAGGTCATGTTTTGGCTTTGACGCGCGCAGATTCTCACTAATTTTACTTTTTACTTTGAATTTAGTAGTTTTGTTGGATAATTAATTGTTCAGTTAGTTAGTTCATTTTTCTTTGATTATATGTTTAGCATTAGTTTATCTTGTTTATGTCCTTCTTATAAGGCGATTTCTTTGTTTGTTTGCGGCCGTTGCAGAGCGCGCGCAATCAGCTGTTTTGTATATACCCGTGAGAGGCGACGTTAGGGCTGAGAGTCTGAATAGTGACGGGAGTTTATAGTTGTAAAATTTTGAGATCTTTCATTTTGCCCATTTTTACGTTTTCATTTGTTTCGGTTTATTTTATTTTTAATCAGTATTCAGACTTCTCTTCTTATTTTGTGCCACAATTTAAGTAAGTTTTTGTTTATTAATATTCGTTTTTAGAAGAAAGCGCGTGTAGAGTTTAAAATTTTCCTTTTTTTTTTTGTGTTATTAATTAATATTAATTTTATCACTCGGGGAAGGTGAAGTGAAGCTGAGAGCTTGTTTTATATTTCATTTTTTTAATTTTGCTTATTTCTCCACGTTATTTGAATTAAATTTTTAGTTTGCTTTGAATTTTTGAAACCACGTGGAGTTATTTTTTTTTGTATTGAAATTCCTTCTAGAACGAATTCACCATTTTGTTTGCTGAAGGATTTGAATTGTCCTTCTTTAATTTTAGTTTCACGCAGGGTTTGTTTTAATCCAGGACCTTCAGTCCACGTTTTTTTTTTAACCCTGTTAATTGTTACCAAATATTTTTTTTTTTTTTCTTTTTCAATAAAAGTTATTAATTAGTATCACCTTAATTAGTTCTTTTATTTTTAATTCTGCCATTTCAATTTTTGGGGATTTTAAAGAAAGTAAATTTATCATAAGCCCACTTTTAATTTTTAAAGAAATTTCCCTGAGATTTTAGAATCTCTAAAAGAATTTAAATTCATTTTTGCTGAGCTAGCTAAATTAATTTTGTTTTTTTTTATTTTCCCTTTACTTATATGCTTGGACCATCAGTTCACAGCAGTGCGTAGATTCAATATGCGCCGCGTGCAGGGACCGCGATACACTAAGAATTGAAACTAAAACGCGTGCTGGCGAAAATAAATCAACAAATAAATGCGGCCGTTACGAGCGTAACAGGAAAAATTGATTAAACAAATTAAAAATTTATGGCAAAATGAATTATAAAACTAAACTGGAACCTGAACTTAATTTTTCCTTGTAATAACACGTTACAAGGGTAGGTAGGATCCCGTTATGAGAGATTTTTGCTGGTTTCTCATTAGAGAAGGTAAAACTGAAACTACATCAATATTTTACTTTTAATTCTTTACTACATTGTTACCTAAATTTCCGGCACTGAAAGCGGCGGTAGGATACCGTGAAAAATCACTAGGCAAGAATTCCAAAATTAAAATTAAAGGGGGGTAAAAAAGATTGTTAAATAATGAGGTTTTACAACGAAGAGAAGAAATAGACAGATATGGCGTTGGGACGCGTGGTTCTCAAATTAAATCCCAGAATATCGGACTCATCCGCCGTGATAATCACGAAGTTTCCACTTCAAACACAAACGAAGATACGGCCAATGATTAATTCAATCAATCTTCCAATAAAATACACAGATGTGTGAAAATATCCAAAATTTCCAAAGATAGGAAGAGGTACTCGTAAGAACGTGTCTAAACAACAACCAAGAAAAATGGACAGGAAACCGAAAGTAAGAATACGTCACGCAACGAATCAGAAGACAGATAAATAAAACGAGTAAAAAGACATGGAGGTGCTCTCTAACGTCGAAAAGATGTAAACACAGAATAAGGCATCTGAATGGAACACGATCAATCGACAAATCGATGCGTGGGAATCGATAATACCGACATGTCCAAATCAAACAGACTTAACCTTACCTAGAAATGAAAAAACGTCAACAAAAAAAAACCTGGCTGAACACTGAAATTGAAGGAATTTAAACGAAAATCTGAGACCGTTATAAGTATAAGAAACTAACTGTAAGCAAATGAGAATTAAAAGATATTACAAATTCTAGCTAGGTTATTCTAACAGGAGAAAGAAAACACAATTTGAAAGTCAAAAATTAAACGATAATGTTTGCGTTGTGAAAATACAAGACGTAGGAGCATCTCTAAAGGTAGAGTACGGAAATAGAAGAAAATAAGGTTACAGAAGCTTGTCGAAAAGACTAGCGGAGAGCTAATTCGAGGTAAGCGAAGCAAAAAAACCGTAACAACATCAATACTTTCTGCCTTCAACTGAGTAAACTACAACGGAAAGAATAATAAAATAGAGAACACACGCAGCACTTAAATTTGACAACTTACATTTACAAAAAATTGAAAGTCTCTCGTTAGATAAAAGGCAATGCAAGTACCATATCATCATTGGTCCTTGTTTAATGCTATCACGAGTTGTTAGCTCAGCGGTTTTTTAAGTACACAGTTTCAGGTTATCGGTAGATACTGATGCTGATAGTAACCCTTTATAGTGGAAACGGCAGTATAGTTACTACGCAACAGTTCCTTGCGGAAAAAAATTGTATTCAACGAGGGAAGCGGGGGCAGGGATTGTAGAGGAAAATCAGGAATTTATGAAATTCAACTGAAGATGGGTTGAATGGGAGTCGTTAGATAAGACGTACTAACAGAGGAAAAAGGATTTGCAATTGGCAGCGATAGAGTTAAAAATTGTTAATTTCGAATAATCAAAAAACGAAGTCACACAAATCAACTTCATTTGATTCCATTAAATCCAAAATCAATAAAAAAAATTAAACGAAACAAAACACGCAAAAAATGTATAGGCAACCGTCATATTCGCATACCTTTTCCGGATTCCCCCATCTGGTAAATTCATTACGATTTATCATTTTTACGTCCCTCAACAGGGGGCGAATATTGAGATTTATGTGCCCCAACATCTACCTGAAACCGACTACCCAATAGTGAACCAAATAATAGCATCAGGACGCGTCCCGTGCTCCTATTAGCCCGGTCCGTCACTGTTTACTTCTTCGGAGAGTTATAAATCAGAGTTGGCCGTTTTTTTACCGGAGCTCCGGCACCCGGGGATCGGTGTTACGACTAAGCGTTCCCAGGAGCCCCGATTAACCCTTCGATAAGCTGATCTGCAGGCTACTGGTGCCGTTCCAGTCGGTATACACCACCGCTGGCCTGTTAGCCGCCTGCCTCGGTGCTGTCGGATACACGGTATTCCGAACGCTGTTGCGTAAAAGAGGGAGACGGACGATAGATAGGATTGAATCTATAGGTAGCGTACGTGGAGAGGAGTTTCATTAGCTGCCTGCCTGTTTCAGGGGAGTTTTAACGGACGTCGGAGTAAACGATGTTTTCCGGTCAGCGTGCTCTTGCTGCGCTGAAATAAAAACAAGAAGACGAAAAAAAAAACAATTGCGCACTGGTAAATCGTAAGAGAGCTTTTTCGAGTTCTAAAATGGAAGTGACGTAGCGAAAACACTAAATAAATTAGTTTAAATAGGGTACTAATTTGCAGTTCGCGCTGAAATAATGGTATGGGTCGGAAAAATCGTTGCGTCGGATTTTGTATTGTGCGAAATACGATAACGGGCAACTGGAATTTAATTAATTTCATCTGGACATACACCAGAAGATAACGTGCGAGGAGATATTTTCATTCCATGAACAAAAAAAAAAAAGGATTCAGGGAAAGTATTTTTCAATCTAGATTCCATCAACAACCACGCAGTGTTTTTCCAAAAAAAAAAAACTTTCGGTAGGTCTTCCGAAAATTCCTTCAATAAGCCATATTGGACGAATTTATTCGTCGAGAAACGATGCCCCATCACCACATTCAAAAAAAAAACAGGGAATTTTAACCACTTAAAAATGAAAATATAGCATTTATTGGGAATTACAGGTAAGCCGTATTTTAATATCGAAGACTGCTGTTTACAAATTTAAAGGGTCTAGCCGGTTAGGCATATGAAAACTGCACTCGCATCTGATGAAGGTTCTTTCCTTGTTTTTATTATTCTTCATCTAAAATAGCCATACAATTAATCTCATATCCCTAACTCCTATTGTAAGGTAAAAATGGAGGTGACATTCCTTGACGTAATTTTTTTTCAGTACCTATTGAAGATATCTTTATGAAATTTAATCTGTACTTGACTATCCATAAACTCATTACAATACAACTTTTTCAGAATTTTTGTGACACTGGAAACTGTAAAATACGAGAAATATATTTTCTGGGAGTGATTTTTTATACTAACCCCAAAGTGACATCAACGAAAGAAATATATCTTATTTGTTCATTGGTTAGCTACTACAAGTTAAGGTTACAAAAGGGTCGAATTGCTGGAACCCAGTAAAAGAAAATAAAAACCAATTATGGATATGTGCATATGTATCAATTATTTACCAAAAACTATATTGGAACCTGTAAACTATCTCTATGCCTATCGTCATAAATATGTTCTTATAACAAACTATATACACCTACAAATAAACTGTAAAAAATTAATATTTCGTAGCACATCAGATACAATGATGACTACTCTGTACTATACTCGATGAAACATTAAAATTGGACCCGTGGAATATGCGATTTTACAACATTCGACCGCACGAATTTCAAACTTGTGATGTGTGATGTAGACTCGGTACAATGTTATCCTATAATGTGCTATAATGAGTATGCAGTGACTTGTTTCCAGGACGGTTCGATTTTCATACAAGTTTTTTCAAGTTAATACCGAGTCAAAACATAGTTGGTATGCCACGTATACTTAAATTTAGGCAAAAGAAAATTGTGTTAATGAAAGTTAAATTGTTTTATTGAGTATTTTGCCTTATAACTTGACAAAACTTGTATGAAAATCGAATCGTCCTGGGAATAGGACACTTATAGGATAACACTGTACCGAGTCTACATCACAAGTTTGAAATTCGTGTGGTCGAATGCTGTAAAATCGGATATTCGACGGGTCCAATTTCAATATTTCATCGAGTATAGTACAGAGTATGTCGTCATTGTATCTTATGGGCTACGAAATATTGTTTATAGTTTATTTGTAGGTGTATATTTTGTTATAAGAACATGTTTATGACAATGAATATAGAAATAGTTTACAGGTTTTAGTATAGTTTGTGGTTAATTAATTGATACATATGCACATATCCATAATTGGTTTTTAATTTTTTTAACTAGGTTCCACCAATTCGACGTCTTTGTAACTTGAATATGTAGTAGCTAACCAATGAAGAAATAAAATATATTTTTTGGTAGGTGCCACTTTGGGGTTAGTAGAAAAAATCACTCCCAAGAAATATACTTCTCCTTTTATATAGTTTCCACTATCACAAAAATTCTGAAAAATTATATTAAATGAGTTTATGGATAGTCAAGTACAGTTTAAATTTCATAAAGATATCTTCAATAGGTACTGAAAAAAAAATGTTTACGTTAAAGATTGTCACCCCATTTTTCCCTTACAATAGGGGTTAGGGATGTGACATTAATTGTGTGGCTATTTTAGATGAAGAACAATAAAAGCAAGGCAATAACCCTTTATCAGATGCGAGTGCAGTTTTCATATGCATAACCGGCTAGACCCTTTGTAGAAAAGGGATGAAATCGGAAATACAAACGTTATTACACTTTGGGTAAAGTATATCTCTTGAAGAAGATAAACTGTATTCCTATATAATAAACAGTCAACTTGGTGCCTTAAACCCAGCTTAAAAGGGAACTTTTAAGTTGGGGAACACATTAAGGAACACATCTTGGATTTATGTTAGATTTATTAATAAAATTTTAACTGTTTTGTCAGTAAATCATATCAATAATTTTTTTTTCTTGTATGCGTTTTATGCAAATCGTTTTACCCATCGATTTTGATTTATCACCGCGGATTCCTGCTCATCTTGAGGGCATGACAGGGTAAGTAACCTAAGCAGGTGGCGCCGAAATTTTATCCATCTTGGGTTTGTGTTACTATCAACCCACTCCCTCGCCGACGAGCCGGCTAAAAATATTCAATTTTTACATCCTTATGCAAATATCTCAAATGGGGTGGCCTCGATTGAGGATTTTTTTTACGAAATTATACATAAATATTTCCCTTAACGAGCATTAGAACCTCGTCATTACTCTCACGACAATTAAATATAGTCTCCCATCCTCTCCCAGCCTCCTCAAATCCTTTGTCACTACTACTGCAAGTTAATTGCCTCCGCCGTAAACATAATAACATTTTCCCAGAAATTTCCCCTTTGTTAATGGAGGGGAGACGCGATGTGGGGTGGGGCTGGCGCGAACGAGCCAAAATTAAATTCATTTTAGCGTAATAGACATCGGAGCGGCATCGCTAGTAGGACGAGAAGAAATCCATAATTTACGAAAGTCATTAATTAGATTCCTTAACTGTATTTACCGTTCGCAAGTTTTAATGAAAACTTCACAACCCACTCGAATGCAAATGCCTGAGGAATGGGAGGAAGAGAGAGTAGGATAGGTATAGGAGAGAGGAGCATCTTGAGGGGACGGAAGCGCGCGCGGGGGGCTAGAAGGGAATAGATCAAAGGTCTTCCGGGGTAATTTATAAGTTGCGGAGGAGCGACCGACATTCCCCAGTCAAAGGCTCTCTGGTTGTTACTTGCCGTAGTACACGCTATCACTCGGAGACAGTGTAAGGAAGATCGGCCATTATTAACTTGGCGTATTGGACGCGCGGAGTGCAGTTAATGTGGTCGACTTATGGACTTGTTCCAAAGACGGATAGCCCCGGTTATGGGATCGGAGAGCGGAGAAATGGCGAGGAGGATGCGATGCAAGAGACACCGAAACTCGCTGGCAACGGCGGAGAATATTAATCACACCCGGCAAGGTATAATAATACTAAATTCCGAGCCCGAACGACCGTAAACAAACTGGCACGTTTCGTCTAGTTATGAGACCGCAGATGTTAATTTAATGCTGAAGTCAACGAAAGAATTTCCAACGTCTAATCCCGAGGCGGAGTAGGAACAATTGTTTTAATAAACTGGAAGAGCACATAGCAAAGCTTATTTCTTGGGAAAATATGTACTGAAAATTAACATGAATATAGATACAGCAGGAAAGAAATAAGAGATTGTAATGGTGCTCCACTTTCTTAGAAATTCTTTTTAATTAAAAATACCGGTTTCGTCCAAATGAGAACATCCTCATTAGGCAAGAATTAAAATTGCTGCGTTTGCTTCTCGTAAGTCAAGTATAAAAAATACTTCATTAAATTGCTCTCTCTCTCATTATTTTATTTAAATATCTAATCTAGTTGTTTTGTCTTTGCAATACAGTGGAAAATTACTTATTTTGCTTTATAACACATTCTGATGTTAGTAAACCACGCAGTTATGTTTCAATAGTTACATTTTTAAGATGCTTTTACCTTATATAGTAGTACTAGTATCATCAACATATACAAGGTAAGTTTTTTATCTTGAGACTACATCAAATCAAAAAAAGATCTTAATAAGATTTGTTATAATGTAGGGGGCTCACTGAATGATGCCGAACTCGCTTCCCCACCTCATCCCCCCTCTCCCAGAGTGGGAGGGGGGACAACCTTGAAATCTTAAATGGGAACCCCCATTTTGTATTGCAGATTCGGATTCTACGCTATCAAATATGTAGTTTTTGTTTGAAACTTTTTTTTTCGATTCGTAATAGATTGCACGGTAATCGCAAAAAAAAACATAATTGTGAACGTCTAGAAAAAATATACAATAAAGAGAAGCGAGCAAACATGATTTTGTGTTTTTTTATTTTAACACAAATTAACATTTCAAAAAGCCATTCAACAACGAAGAATTTTACTTTATCATACCCATTTCAGAAAATGTGTTCGAAAATGTGCCCCTCCACTTCGATACATTTATTTCTTCGCAATTGGAACGATTGCACGCAACTGAGAAGTGTTTCCGGCGTAATCCTTTGTAAGAATTCGAAATTCCATCCTGTATAATGCAAGTATTTAAATTCATTTTATTAATACGTAGTTGATAGGTACCGTGGCTTTTGCTGAAGTAGCGTCTACATAACAGGAAATCATAGTCTATTTTCGTTTAAAGACTCGCGTAATTAAAATAATGGTATTACTTTGTATGTTATCTGCTTCTTTGTTTATTGTATGTTACAAATGCTGTTCAGCAGTTCCCACGTTCCTCTCAAGAAGGGCATCTGAAAGTCAGAAAAATAACGCCTTCGGTCATACTTGCGCCCTCCTGTAAAGAGAGGCCGAACTAGTTATCGGTGCAAAATGACGTCACAGCCACAGTTTATAAAAACCCTTAACATTGCTGTTTTCAATTAATTAGTCCGCGGTCCTTCAATTTAGCTTCAGGAATAAGTACGCGTCCCTAATTTCGTTCGGGCGTTTCTAAATCTTAAAATTAAAACTTCTCATCTTAGTTTTTGCAATCAAAATACGCTTAAAATTCGAGAACAGGAAGCAAAAGCTTTCCTCGAGAGGTGTTTTGTTTTGTGATAAAATTCATAAAAATTTACCCTTTCCTTGGCTTAAAAAATTGTGAGTGTTGTGTAAAGTTTTGTGCCTTAAAAATTTGGATTACGAGAAGAATTAATTACCCACATTGGCCGGTAAGATGTTCAAAATTCCTGCAGGGATTTAAAACCTGCTTTGTAAAACTAACCAAAGCAATACGTAAAAGAACCGTAACTCGTTCGCTCTCTCTCTCTCTCTCCTTTAATAAATAAATAATTTGTCAGTAAGAATTACTAGAATTTAAGTTAATCAACATTATTAAGAAAAGCCTAAAAATTCATCTAAATAGTTGTGTTTTGTTTTGTCTTTTGCTTGTTATTTTATTAAATTCGTAGTTTGATAGTTAATTGTCACAAAATTTATTCAATATACTAGTTTAAAAAGCTACCATTCTCTTATTTCGCCATACCAAACTTGAAAGAAGTTATTTGGTACCCATAGAAAGGGGTTGGAGAGGAAGTAATCATCGGTAAGAGAAAGCCGACGAGGTGGGTAAATCAGCAATCTTTAGGTTAACTAACGGCCCTGCTTCGACTGACGGAGGAAAACACCGTTGGGAATCAACTTTAGCTAAAATTACTAAAACCATTCGCTACCAAACAAAAAGTTTGTTTCTCAGCAGTGGCTCGCCGGTCAAAACAGCAGGAGGGGTTGTCTGCGAGACGGAATTTGGCTTGTCTTATCTGAATTTGGGCTGGCCAACCCCAACAGTTTCCAGACAAGAAAACCCGTTCCGTTACACCTTGAACAAAGCGTTGTGATTCGCCTCAATCATGTCTTTCCCTCGTTGGTTGGCACTTCTGTATTAAACTTCAGACTTTAAGTGACCCCACAAAAAGAAGTCAGGGGAAGTAAGATCTGGCGATCTTGCAGGCCAAGACACTGGACCACCTCTTCCGATCCATCGACGATTGTATGCTCGATCTAATACTTCTCGTGCTATTCTTGAATAATGTGCTGGACAACCGTCATGTTGGAACCACATTGTTTGTCGTACGTCCAAGGAAAAGGTCTTCAAGTAACACTGGCAGTTCGTTCTGCAAGATGTTTCGATATTTTTCTCCATTTAAGTTTCCATCGATGAAATATGGACCAATAAGCTTATTGCCAATTATTCCACACCAAACATTTACGTTCCAAGGATGTTGATGTTCAACTTGGCGCAACCAATGAGGATTTTCGATACCCTAGTAATACATGTTGTGCCGATTTACCGTACCGTGATTTGTGAATGTCGCCTCATCAGAAAATAATACTCGAGCAAAAAAATTGGGATTATCTTGTATCCGTTAAAGCGCCCATTGACAAAATCGCACTCGATCTTGAAAATCATCGCCATGAAGTTCTTGATGCATGGAAACTCTAAATGGATGATATTTCCTACGCTTCAATATTTGGCAGATAGTGGATTGAGAAATTTCTGATCCGCGAGCTATTTCTCGAGTACTAATGTGCTACTCCAGCTAATACCGCGATTTCATTATTTTCTCCAGGAATTGTTTTTCGGCGATTACGTTTTTTTGGCTGTACAGTTCCTTCGCTAGAGAACTGTTGAATGACTCGGTAAAAGAAGCGCGCCATCGCACCTTGTCGGGAAAAACGCTGTGAATAAAGATTAACAGCATCATCGATATGCCTACCACTTTCTCCATAGATGTAAATCATTTCAATTCTCTCTTGTAACGTTATAGCCTCCATTACTGTTCAAATATTCAACACTAACTAATTTGTATTGGATTAATAAATAATAATCTAAATGGGGATCGGACAATGTGTAAGTATTCACAGCTTGTCAAGATTTCAAAGTTGTCCCCCCTCCCACTCTGAGGGGGTGAGGTGGGGGATCGATTTCGGCACCATTCAGTGAGTCCGCTACATTATAACAAATCTTATTAAGATCTTTTTTTGATTTGATGCAGTGTTTTAGAAATATTCCGTTGCCTCAAGATAAAAAACTCACCCTATATAGAAATAAAAAATTAAGAACATTATTTCTAATGAAAAATAAACCGGCTTCATTTATGTTGAAAACTAAATAGTTGACGTTGAAAGGAAAACCACATTTAGTGTTTGTACAAGAGAGCATTTCGATTCGTACATTAACAGCCCATGAAAACTCCACACAATTCCATTAAATGCACACGGTATTGCGCAATTTATAACAATTTCTGCGATTGATATTTCCGTAGCAACAAACGACCCGCAAATTGAAAGCCGGAGATATAATAGAATAATAAATATAGGTGCGTGCCCTTTTATAGTTTTCGATTTTGATTGATTTGTTACTGTAATGCGCGCATCAAACGCCATTTAACTTTAATAATAATTAAAATATATATATCCACCTGATATTTCGTTTTATATTTTATAACACGTTACGCGATTGAAAGCACATTCATTAGCAAACATTTTGAATGTAAAATTCAGTACGTAAAGCCGGCTTTCGTATTATTTGTTTTTGAATCCATATAAAATCTATCATAACTCAGTTTTGGAGAGTAAGTAATGCGTATTTAATAACTTGTTATACTGATCGTGTGACGAGGAAACAAATACATATATATCAGTTTAATATTTATTTGCATTTATACGCAAACGTGGAGCGAAACTGGCGCCCATCGTGGGGCAAACATTTTAGTCGTATCAGTATTGGGAATCATTACTGTGTTTTTGTTTCTAAATTTAAGTACCTGCATCGTTTTTATTAAAAAATAAAAATATTCAACGCATTTCACTAGGAAATATTTTCAATCCGCTACACCCACGTTTATATCCATTATCGCCACTCAAATACCCATACATCTATACTCTAACCGCCCCTTCTAAACACAATACAAAGCCCATTCGAACAATCGCTGTGCGCACATCAACCGCAAACCCGAAATGATTATCTATATTCGATTTAAATTGGCTGTGTCATTGGCAGACGTTTAAAACAAATGCCGTGCTCATTACTCGGGGAGGCGGCCGCGAGAGGGGGTATTCCACAGCATTTGACTGGGGGAAGGGTGGACGACTATCGCCGGCATGTAACGGACGCACGAGGGATGCTGACGCCGGTAAACAAATATCTCTGCCGGTGACAGGTCATTATCGACTTAATATGGCGGTTATCTCAACGGAGATAGACATCTACACGTGACTGGGTTCGTCTAACCGTCATATTGTATGTCTGCCTGACCCATATTTGTCCGGAGTGCATGTAATTTATAATATGTATAATTAAGCGTACGGTATATGATTCGGGAAAAGCTCGGGTCGCGGATGTGAATTTGATTGTGATATTAATGGTGGAAGTAATTATTTCAGTATAATGTTTGGAACTATAGAGTTAATTGTGTATGTAATCAGCTTGGATTGCATATGAGTGATGTTGAATACAATGCGCTAACGATACCATTACAATGCCGTTACAACTTGTAATTATAAGCATTAATGAATATGAGAAACGAAATGAAACAAAGATCTGTACAGTGAAACCTATATTTAGCGGACACCCAATGAGGAATTTGACACTTTTTGAGTTTTATATTTTCCTCTTTTCTTATTTTTAGGTAAATATTTGGAATAATAAACTAAGCTGTATGGGTAATACGGTCTTTAAAATAAAACTGCTAAATCACCTCAATATTTCGTCATATATTTTTTATGACTTCATCAGGAGGACATCTACAATATTACAAAGAATATGAACCAATAGTAATGAAAGTAAGTATTTAAAAATAATACTTACAAAGTTCAAATATGATAATCAAATTATACGTATTATAAATTTAGAATTTTTTTTAAAAAGTCAAAAAACATTTTTGTAAATAAGGTAATGTTCCTAGGTATTTTTGCTAAAAAATAGAATAACCCAACATAAAAGTGATAGTCGTATAGGTAAACGTTCATGCGCCTTGTCTTTACATTTTCAAAATTTAGACCACAATTTTAATTATGATAATACCAAAATTCTTGATGTTGAAAATAATTATGAAAAGCGGTTATTTCTAGAAATGGTTCATATTAACAGTAATCAAAATTCAATTAATTTCAAAACAGACACAAATCAACTTAATCATATTTATTGCAACATTTTACAAAATACCTAGTAACATTACCTTGTTTACAAAAATGTTTTTTGACTTTTAAAAAAATTCTAAATTTATAATACGTATAATTTGATTATTATATTTGAACTTTGTAAGTATTATTTTTAAATCTTTCATTACTATTGGTTCATATTCTTTGTAATATTGTAGATGTCCTCCTCATGAAGTCATAAAAAATATACGACGAAATATTGAGGTGATTTAGCAGTTTTAATTTAAAGACCGTATTACCCATACAGCTTAGTTTATTCTTCAACGAAGTTCCGGTCGGTACTCCTTTTCAAATAATATTTGGAATAGTTCATGAACGTATACTTTCTAGAAGAAATAGTCTTATTTTACAACAGGGTAGGAGATTAAAGAATTGCATTGTTATGGAAAGTTATTAAAATAAACTTGGGGTGACCATCAAGACCTATTTGACAACAAGCTTTTCAGATCCATTCCGAACTGAAATCCTTGGTTATATGGAAAATTTGCACGATAACTGGAGACGACGTATGGTTAACGACATACCAATAGCAATTTGATGATTTGAAAAACTTTATAATTTGAATCATCTTCAAAAGGCAAAAGCAAGAATATAGCTCGCGAATTGCTGTGTAAGAATTCAAAATTCTATTTGGTATAATGTAAATTATTTAAATTCATTTTATTATTAACTTGTTGATAAGTACTGTGGGCTCTGCTGCGACAGCATCTTCCCCACAGGAATTGAGAGCCTATTTTGTTCAAAGTTTCGTTATCGCTATCTTTTACTTTGTCCATTGCATGTAATAATTAAGGGAGTTTGAAGTTTAAGAAAAAAAAAAACAACGCAAAATGGCATTGTTGCGCCCTCTTGTAGAGAGAAGCAGAACGAGTAGAGGGAATGGGGAATGACGACTTGTATAGTTTATAAAAACCCTTGAGATTGTTTTTTTTTTGAGGACTAAGTTCGTGGAGTCCGAATCAGCTTTTGAAAAGCTCGCGATCCCATTCGTTACCGGGCGAATCTAACTTGAAAATTAGATTTAATTAATATTCTTTTCTTAAAATTCTGTAATTTTCCCAAGATTGAAAATTCGACAATACCTAGGTGTATATTATGAAGCTATTCACATGCGTACTGCTGTGGTTAAACAACCCATCTTCGCTGAGTGTATTTTAAGTTGCATAATTTGGTTGTTTTGATTTCTCCGATCAGCTGTTTTTCAATTTACCGAGAATTTTCACAATTTTATTTTTGTTTTGATTAATTTTAGTTATGAGCTTATTGTATGTTTTTATTATGTAGTGTTAAGTTTTTTTTTTAAAGTTAATCCATTTATTAATTTGTCTATTATTTGCTTGTGCTGATTTAATGCGTATTCTATTAAATATTGTCGTTGTAATGTTTTACGTCTGCGTTGTACGGTTTTGAGAGAGGGATTTTTGTAAGAAAAACAATTGAAGGATTTTGTTAAGGACTTCCTTGTTCGACTATTGACGTGAATAGACGTATTCTTTTATATTTGTTGCCATTTTGTAATTCATTTTGAATTTGAAAGTTTAATTTTAATTCTGTAATTATTTAGTCAATCAAGGAATTCTTATTGTGATAATTGTTACTATATTGAAGTGTGCACTTTATAGATATAAGATCAATTATTATTTTTTGTTTAGGAAGATTTATTTTAGTTTTTTCTCTCATTTTATTTTAAAGAGTTAATTTTTCGGGTATTTAAGAGTGTCTGATTTCATTCACTCACAATTTACTTTTCGTAGTTAGATTCAAGTTTTAATTCGCGAGGGTAACTCTGAGATTAACAGTTTCTTGTTTTATTTAAAATTTTATCCGTTGAGCTAGCTAATTTTATTTTTCTTTTTCATTTATAAATCAGTTTTGCATTTTTCATTTATTTCAATCAGTACACAGCAGTGCGTATTGCTGTAGTTCATTTATTTAGAAAAAAAACAATTATCTGAATAAATTTCTTAATTTAATGTTATATTCATTTGAAAGTTGTTTTAATATTTTAGGATAGCGGTGTATTTCTTCATACTTTTTAACAGAATTTTCGTGACTATGTATAACATTATATTATTCATTTCACTATTTCTATATTTTTCCCGTTTGGGACGGATTTGTTTTCAGGTTTTTTGTTTGTTTTCTGGCTTTCTGCTTCGTACGTGCGAGCGAGGGAGCCAGTGTGGTATAGATATCGAGGCGGCTCACATGTGTTGTTGACTACAGGGTGTATCTGATATAGAGGTAAATAAATAATATGTAGCAGCTGTAATCTTATACAATCAAAAAGTCCTAATGCACAGGAGGTCTATCTGTAAGTTTTAACGAGAATTTTTTTTTTATAAATGCCGTGGGCTAGAGCCGCTTCTGTGCCCAACCTAAATGCTGTCCTGAGTATACCCCCACATACCACTTTCATTCAGCCATTACCGCTGTTAGTTTTGTGTGGATCGCCGCTTGGAGTGCAAGCCACTTCGACCATTTTATTTAAATTCTTCCCATCTCGAAAAAACGATTGTTTTCAGGACCATCATGATTTCATATAAAGTAAATCGAAGTTTGATGCATCGGCAAAAGCTCGGGAATGTATACATAGATAGTAAAAAGGCGTGTTTGCAAATGTATCTGCATTTATTTCTGTGTAATTCGATTCAATTCATTTTGCGTTACATGATTAAATAAATCCAAAAGAAATAACTCAGATTCATGTGGACCGTTTATTAACAACTAACTCTCGATTCGACAAAGCAAAAGAAAAATATTTACGTTTTTTGTAACTACTGAAGTCGCATATTCGGTGAAACTCGAACGTCTTATCAGGATATTAAAAATAATACTTTGTAGACTTACGTAGAATGCTCTTAACAAAAAAAGGAATGTTTATTTTATAAAAAGAAGACATTTAAAATGCCTCAGTTTTGCTATTTTCACAAGGGCACACTAGCCGATTGGCCTTTATTTATTCAGAATGACGTTAAATGAACTTACGGCATACCATTAAGAATAATACTAAATGAGTGCAATGTATTTATACATAATATCACTTTAGCGGGTGCTTAACATGATATTTCCTTGTATCAGGCCCGGACTAAAGAATTTTTGGCTCTAAATTTTACTTTTTTTATTCTTTAATGATGAAATCCGGTTTCGGTGGGTTTGTGTTTTATATGTCGTGTAGTTAACACCCAAGCAAAATTTACTTTTTTATTTGATACACCCTGTATTGTTTGGAGTATAAAAAATTTCTACTAACATTTAATATATTAATCTATTAATTTGTTGCTGGTATTAAGCCAGTGCTCGATGTTTAACCACACTCGTGTAACTTACAATTAGATGTGTAATTAATACAGGTCTGTATTAAATTTAATTACATATTTTAGTTTTAGGTTTAAGAAGATTAGAAGTCACATTTTTTTCGGTTGTTTTGTACTTTCCAAAGAATTGTATAGGATAAAAAATTGATATAGTTAACATAATCATCATGTATGTAATCATTTAAATATTTAGTGTTAATTTATAAATATCTTAAATTAAAAAAAAAATTGGACAATATATTTGTAAAAAAGCTATCTTTATTTTTTTTTAAAACTGATTTAAATTTTTCGTTTGAGGTACTTCATCTACAACAATATGTAAGTCATATGTATCTCCTGTTTACTAAATCAAAAGGAGTCGTCCAATATAAATACATAAAAATATTGAGTGAATAGCGGTAACAAAAGGCATTTTGGGGCGGTGTGCAAAGTTGTTGCAGCAGTTTATCTGTTTAACGTATATCGCTATTTAACCCTAAACCTACCAAGGTGTGCTTTTGAGGCACAATTGATTTTGAAATTGCTGGAACTTTGTAAGTTAACTGCCCACAGACTGGAGGATTTTTGTATTCTCAAAATAAACTATTTAACACAGAATGACATAAAAATTTTTTAAAAATATTTTTCCTATTTTACTAAAAAAATTAAACATAATTTACCGACACGTCCTACCAAGGTGTGTCTTTGAGGCACATACTGTTATTTATACTATAAAATGCATTGCTACGTTATTTAAAACTAGGTATGTGGGAAAATCCCCGTAATAAGATATGCTTTATATTTCGGGACTTTCCCCTTGTATGTAAGAACTTCCAGTTGCATATGAAGGGAATTCCATAAATGCGTTTTGCTAAAAACAGTCAGCTTACAAACTGCATTGCTATCAGTGTATTTGTGACTTTCCTAAACGAACGCATTGGCCGTTTTAGGTGTCTATTGGTTAATTTTATTTCTTTTACCTAGTGGAGGGTATAGTATAGACCAGGTAAGCAAAATAAAGTTTGATTGACCCCAGTAAAAATAGATTTGTTGTTTTATGCTTATTTGGTTTTGAAATTTATGCAGAAAGTATGACCGATTGGTTGACTGACCGACGCCGGCCACTAACTGAAAAGGAGTTGCTCGATGCATTGTACGAAAGTGATGAGGATTTGGGAAGGAATGTAAATGATGGTGAAGATGAAGAAGAGCCAAATGACGAAACCTCTTCTAGTGAAGCGGATTATCAAGAAACTGGCGATGAAGAAAGCGATGAACAAGAAGGAAGTGGCGATAGTGATGCTAATGATGAACCGCCGGCCATTCGCAAACTTTTATTGGAAAAGATGGTACCGAGTGGAATGCCACGCCGATTGCCAAGGGAAAAACACGTGCACACAACATAATTACAACAGCTTTGAACAAAGTGAAACTTCCACCTGGAGTGCATGTTGATACTCCTTGTGACGCATTCAATTTTGTTTTGATGATACGGTTATTGGTATTGTGGTTACTTTCACTAAACAAGGAGGCTGTTCGTATTCTTGGCGATTTGTGGAAACCAGTTGACGACGTTGAAATCCGTGCTTTCTTGGGCCTTTTGATTACTGCTGGAAGAAATAAACAAGGAATGGTGGACTATAATGAGCTATGGAATCCTTTATATGGAAATCCTGTTTATCGAGCGTGTATGTCACGAAATAGATTTACTCAATTACTAAGATTTATTCGTTTTGACGATAAAGCGACCAGAACCCTCCGAAGGCAAAAGGACAAGTTGGCACCAATTAGAGACCTGTGGGACCGTGTTAATACAAACTTGCTGAAATATTATCTTCCTGGCAGTAATCTAACCATCGATGAACAACTGGTGCCTTTTAGAGGTCGTGTATCTTTCCGACAGTACCTGCCAAGCAAGCCAGATAAGTACGGTATGAAAATTTGGTGGATATGCGATAGTGGAACTAGTTATCCGTTACGTGGTATACCGTACTTAGGAAAAGAAGGTCTCAACAGAGCAGAAAACGCAAAAGGTGGTTGAAGACCTTTGTGAACCTTTTCTGAGAACTAAAAGGAATATTACGTTCGACAACTTCTTCACCAGCTACGAGCTTGCATCCAGTTTGCTTACCAAAGGCCTAACTTGTGTAGGAACGCTCAGAAAAAATAAGCGCTGCATACCACCAAATTTTTACCTCACAGGCGACGGAATATTGAAAGCAACTTGTTTGGTTTTCAGAAGACAATGACTTTGGTATCTTATGCACCTAAGAAAATCGCTGTGTCATATTATTATCTACAATGCACAACGACTCCACCATTGATGAGGAAAATAAAAATAAATCTGAAATCAATAAGTACTACAATTCCACGAAAGGAGGGGTGGATACACTTGATCAGGTACATAGATATTCAGTAAAACGCAAAACTAATAGGTGGCCTTTGGTCTATTTTTTCAATATAATTGATGTGTGTGGAGTAGCTTCATTTGTCATTTGGAGAAATATCCATCCTGACTGGCATATTTCCAAAAACGAAGACTTCGCAAAATTTTCTTACGAGAAATTACAACAGAATTAGTACTGGGGCAAATTAGACGTCGTAGTTTGAGTGGCTTGCATAAAAGTCCTACTTCATTGATACAAACTACGTTGAATCAAGTACCAACCACATGGGAGTCTTCGGCTCGAGAAGTAAGAAAACGAAAACGGTGCTATATTTTCCCATCAAAGGAAAGCAGAATGTCAACACAGTTATGTGATAAGTGTAAGCAAACGGTTTGTGGTGAACATTCAGAGAAAATACTCACGTGCACAAATTGCAAACTACATAAATAATTTTCAAATATTTTACTATCTTGTACTATTTTTAAAATTATATCTTCTGATACACAATATTCTTTCTATATGTTTTAATCTTACTGTATACCTACTACATGAAATAAATAATGCATATTTTCCTATTATTTACATCAACAATGTGTACAAATAGATGTGTGCCTGTGAGGCACACCTTGGTAGGACACGTTACGATAAAACGTTGGTAGGACTAGGGTTAAGGAAAACTGTTACACAAAGTAGCAACTTTTTTAAACTGCTAACCAAATGTAGCAGAAGCAGGTTGTAGCTGCCAACGTAAAGAAGCAGTTTTATACATCACTAATAGTTACCATAACAAATATTATCTCTGAACTAATGTACGATAATTTGTTATAACAATGAAAACTAATTTATTTCACTAATGAATGTTGTTATTACTTAATCAAAGATTGTAAATAATTTTATCCTAACAATGACACATTTCGTTCTGTCGATGAAAATTCACTCATTGAAATCACATTCGGTATTTTTCTCAGTGTAATAATTTAATTCCTCCACGTTTAGTATTTGAAATAATGATTACTAGATAAACACTTAATCTAGTAATCATTATTTCAAATACTAAACGTGGATATATCAAATCAATGCTACAGAAAAAAATGCAACATTTAGTACAGGGAAATTATTAGCCCACGTACGCAGTGACTGACGAATGATCAAAAGTGCTTTATGATGTAGTTTAATGCATGTGCGTGTGTATTTTTTGACCGAGCTTTGTAATAAACAAGTATTACAGTTTAATAGGTAAATTTATCACTACAAAGGATATATTCGCAACATACTTTTTTTTCATTATCATCCTCAGCCGGCTCATATGAGGAACATTCGGCACTATAATTCCCGACGGAGAATCAATTACGAGTTATACCGAGCCATGTAAACGTATTCGACCTCTATCAAACCGGCAACAGCTGCACATAAACAAGAAAATAACTCCGACGCAACGGGTTCGTTCGCAAAACGTAGGTTTTTTTTTGTCCTGCCAATACCCTCGCTTGCGCCGCACAGTGGTTTAGGATCCGATATACATGATCGAAACCTCTAGCTCCTTAAATAGTTGACCAAACGAGGTGAAAATTTACCATAGGGCTTCAAGGCATGTAGAATCAACTGACGAAAAAGTTTTGGTACACCATGTCATCTTCAACTTACAGTGAGGTGAAGTGTGTGTACCGTTTAGGGAAAGGTGCAACTATACAAGAGGTATAAAAAACTTTGTTTCAATAAAATTTTTATTTATTTTTAAAATTTTAATAATATGCTTGGTAATAGTCGCAATAGTAATAATATAGTAATAGTAATAATAATATAAATATACATATTGATAAAACCTTTAGAATGATTCTTCCTCTGAAAATTCTTCTTCACTCAAGTCTATTTGTTCTTCGAGGGACAAAGTGTCTTGTTCATCTCTGTTAAGTACTACTAATTGCAACATTTCGTCGTCTAACTTCCTATGTGGTCTTTGCGTAACACTAAATGAACTTAACAATGGATCAGAACTAAGGATGAGTCTGTGGAACAGATCTTCGTTTACTTTTTCCGCACTAATTTTTCTGGTGTGGTGTTGACGATATCGCCTCATGTCTTTATTTTTCGATTCTTGAGCCTCTTCAGATAGTTCACCAATAGGAAGAATTGCTTCTTTTACAATAATTGGACCATGGATCAATAGTTTGTGAACGGAGGGAGGCATGTAGTACAGTTGTATAATGAAACGTATATCTCGGCAGTTTTTAAACAATACAACTCAAAGTTATCGATATTGATTTCATAATTACTGTTGATTGTACGCAAAATTACACCAAAACGTTTAATCAATCCTTCGTCAATCCCAGTAATTTCCGCTGATAGAGATGGATTTGAAAAGAAACGTCTTGCAGTATTACCATCATTTGTATTCCCAGATCCAGTTTTCGGAATGTCTACAAGAAGACCCATTTTTTCTCGAAATTCTGATTGAATCTTTCTTTTTCGTGTCTCGAAAGCCTCCTTGTGTGCTTTGCTAACTTTCCACATTTGCAGCTCAAGCCTATATGAAATATGTAGTAAACATTCAAAACAACGAATATACGAATGTAAACAGACAATCCAAATTCTAAAGGGTTCGGATCAACTGGCAGTTGCCGAAGAGATACTATATTGTTCATTTGTGAAATTTTTACTCCACAAAGATAGCAAGTCATGCTTGAAGTGTTTGTCAGCGCATTGCAGACTTTCCCGTCCACCATTGTTAAACACATTTTGAAATTGATTTTTCCTATTGGAGAGACATATGGGATCAAATTTCAATTTCACTTTTCACGGCCGCTTCTTCCTGTGCTGAAATATTCGCAGTTCATGCACCCATGAAGTCTTATTGGGCGACAATATCTCTTAGAGGCAGGTCGCGGGTTTTTCCATATAATGTCTGTGGATTTTTCATCGATCAATTGGAGCGGAACCAAAGATGTTATAAAATACTATCATCCGCACGTGGTGCATCTTGACTTTGATGTTTATACGCGGTGTATCCCGAACTGCCGTCAAAACCCCACTTACACAATAAAACTAATGAACTTTCTCGTGCTGCAAGTGAAATACATTTAAAATACTTTCACAAGTTTATTTAATAAATTTTGCAGGGT